>CABEEJ010001582.1:128158-148742 GCA_901482245.1 Timema douglasi
GGGGGGGGGGGGGGGGAGCGGAGAGGAAGCCATCTGATTAACATCATATCCCCTCCCGATCGTAGAACTTAGTAGACTATTTAAACCTCTAAGTAAATATTATACAAAAGTTATTTCAGCGGTATCCCCAAATCATATTTTTCCTTAGGGTTTGTAATTAAGAAATTATTTGGCCATCCATTTTCAAGACCTCTCATGTGTGAATAAACCCTGTTAACGATACCCTGGTTGTAGAAATGTATAATTTAAAGGTAATGTTTTTATCATATATTGTCATTTTGTATTTTTAAGTCATATTCCATGTATAGTGTCATTGTTTAGTGATTTTAAGGCCTTTGTTTTGAATATATATCTATTTTGAAATATTATCAAAGTTTTGTAAATATATGAGCACTCAAAGATTAGATTTTTCACCGCAAAGTTGTTCAGAAAAGAATGCAGACTTCCAATTGTGTTCACACTTCAAGCCCTACTTGGGTGATTGGAAAATATACATGGTAAGCGACCCCAAAACAACTAAACCCAAAGGGTTTCGGTGGTCATTAGTAGATAATGCTTATAAACCAGATATGCTTAGTTGTAAATCACTATCTTCATCGGAAGTCACGTTTGTTGTTGTTAAGGTGGTGGTGTTGAGAAAGGGGTGAAAAGACAAGTGTTTTTGCAGTTTTTATAGAAAAACTTCTTTTAGTCAAAATAAATCAAATATTGCTTCTATACAAACATAGAGTTTAATTTTCTTCACATAATGATATCAACAGTTGTTGAATATCTGTCATTGGCATGGTGGCAATAAATGACAAACTTTTTAAATGGATAGAAAAAGTTGTCATTAAATTCCAAGACACCCTTGACAGATATTCAACAACTGTTGATATCACAATGTAAAGAAAATTAAACTCCATGAATGTATAAAAGCAATATTTGATTGATTATGATCAAAAAATATTTTGCTGTAAAAACCGGAAAAATACTAAGTGTTTCTCACGTTTCCTACATGCCCCCCCTCCCCCCCCCTCCGCCTTAAAGGCATTTCCCTCCACACATCATTTATATTTTAGTTTCAATTTTTAAAGTGCGTGTTTGATTTAGTCGTATGAATTTGTTTCAGTTTCAGTTCACATTTTTGGGTATTTTTTTTTTCGTAAATTGCAAATCATTTTTTAGCATTCTTAGTGTAATTATATAGGTGATGCTTTAATAATCTTCAGCGCATCAAAATCTGAGGCTTGGTCATTATAATATGCTAGCATCAGCGAAGAAAGAATGTGTCAACTGTAACTGACAAAAGGTGTTTCAGGGCGAAGCTTCACTTAATGATAAAAGTCGAATTTTATTTTTTATTTTTCTTGTGGCTTAACCAAAAGCCTGATTCAGCAACAGGTAAGGCATGGGCGGTAGCAAGAGAGGAAAAGGAAAGGAAACCTTTAGAGAATAAAGGGAGAAAGGCAATGGATTTCGTGAAAGGGTAGTTATAAAGCCACCTAAACCCCCTCTCAAAAAAAAAAGTTGCACCTATCGAGATTTCCCGCGTTGGTTTGACGACATCGAACACAGAAAATAGTAAAAGGGGCGGGAGGGGTGAGGGATAAAGAGCTTGGATGAAAGAGAGGGGTCGGAGAGGAAGAGTGAGATGGAAAATCGCGGGGGAAGGTGACGATTGGAGGGATGAGGTAACGAGGGGGGAGGAGAAAGAGATTGGGTACCTGTAGTAGCGCACCATTTACACGCACATAAATACCCTCTACATACCTGTATATTAATATAAAGAGTCGGAGAGCACAAAACTTGGTGTCAAATTCTTTACCGCCGGCGCCACGACCACGTTTGGTTCAAGAGACGAAGAAGAAACGGGTTGGGTTATTTGGTCATCTATATCTCTGGGGACAACTTGACTTGCACTCGCTAGGCCCGACAACAAAAGAAACACTCCCAACTGAAGATTACCTTTGTTATGTCAGGTTAGTGGGATTATTTAACAAATATCACTAAAAAATATATATTATATTCTACCCGGATAAATATATTTGAAGTTTGATCATAAGCTATTAAAAAAATCAAAAATAATATAATACTATTGCCTTTTAATAAATCAAAATACTGATAATGTATTTATAGCAGGTTTAAATCAACAACCTCACAAATATTACTATCTAATTTATTTTCATTTAAATAGGTCAAAAACCTATAAGATTTGCGTTTGTAAAAGTCAAAAATAAAAGTTAGACTTTTTTTTAATCATAAAATTCCATATGTTTCTGTCGACTTAGGCCTATGTGATTCAAATCTCCTTTAAATCAATTAACGTTTATTTAGCATATAGTGTATTAAATACTAATTTTACAAATATTACTTGATTTAACAACTATGTATTTAAACATAAGTAATGCAACAAACTTGGGACACGTTTTTATCTTGTACTATTTTCACTATTTTAATAAAGTTTTCCAGAAGATATTCTAGTTTTTCCAAACAACTTAATGAACTAAATAAGAATAGAAAAACTATATAATCTACTAGTGTAAATTCATGTGTGATTAGAATAGGATGATTTTAAGTTAATGGGGGAATGAATATACACTGTCAAAATTTCTCGAGTATTCCAGATTTTTTTTACAAAGATAAAAAATTAATTTACGGTTTTTCCAAGTGCGCAAAGGTCCATTATTTTTGTATTAGTAAATTTTGTTCATAAATCAAAATACATAAATAATGGGAAGCAATGTTTAAAAACTTACATTTCTGATTTGGGAAATTTCCTGGTGTGATTCATTTATGTTTGTTATTATGTCCTCCCTTAAAGAACGTAGCTAAATAGTACAAGTATTCAGGTTCCACTGGGGATCAAATCTGGTTCCTTCCTCTACGGGCACTCAGGCCAGGCGAACAAACCATACTATAGTCTCCTCTATGAAATCAATAACCCCCACGTGTTTTTTCCTTGTAGAGAAACCAATTAAAGAATCATCTAAAGATAATAGTTTTAAAAATATTTTATAACAGTTGAGTGAAACAATTTACTGGGGATTCCAAATCAAAGGTGTCGTGAGGTTTTGACACACACCCTACCCCCTTCACCCCTTCCTTTGAAACCTCATAAAACAATAACAGAGTTGAAACTTACTTTTAACTTGAGTTGGAAAACTCATTAATTGGCAAACTTCATTTTTGTATCCATCTTTCATTACAAGTTTATTAAGAAGTTGATTAAGGGAGGGAGTGATGGTTGGGAGGGTAGGAGAACTTACCTGGCATTTTTATGAAAAGAAGGTGAAATTCTCGCACACATGATCGCACGGTTAAGGGAGTCAGACTCGTATCGTTTAAGCTCACCTATGACTTAAATATCCGACTTCAAATTCTTGCCGGGTTCTTTAATAATGATTTGCAATAAGTACTGTATCACTTTGGTTTTCCTATCAACTCTTACCGCTAAGGTCGGCGCATTTCCTCTTAATCAACGTCCTCATCCACACCCCTTAGCGGCGTTGGCTATTTGGTAGAATCGAAGCTATTTCCGAAGCGGGTTGCATCTTAAGGAGTCACCTCTGTAAATGAGAAATTGCCGCGGATACGTTCAGCTCAAACGCAATATTTAATTCTACAATGCTTTATTTCAAAATATTGTTCACGTAAAAATAAGGTTGAACAATTACAACAGGACTCTCTTTCTTAACAATCATATAGTTTGAGTTTTATTCATTGAAAAAATTTAGGAAAATGTGACGTTGCCCATTTTCAATTATTTTGTAATCTTATTATCGGAGCTATGAAACTAGGATTGATGAAAAAATTTCCTCTATTTATTATTGACATGACAAAGGGTGGTTGTAAGTGAAGGGCGAAAGAGAGTATAATAGAGAGTATAATAGATAAGTATTTTGAGAAGACGACATAGACCATTGTATGTTAAGCCAAGTGGCCTGAGAACGAATGATACTTTCTCGCTGACCGAGGTGGCTGCCTTAACGCAAACACTATTACATTTAGACACCAATGTACTAAATAGAAAAAGAGGTAAGAAAATGAACATTCTACACTGTGAGCCCTCTTGTTTTCCTATTTTTAACAATTTCCCTCTTCTGCTGACGAATAGAAACCCTCCCTCTACTATTTGTGCCTGATCTGCATTGAATCGCATTAAGTAAAAAATTCTTGTTTCCTATTCTTATGCTTTCACATACTTTTTATTCTATATTTTGGCAGGAAGACTCCTACGAACAATGTTTGTGAATAAGCTAAATAGCCTAAGTTAAAAAATATATATGTTTATAAAAAAACTACACTAAGATCAAATAAATAATGTTGTGAGAATGTAAAACTATTTCTATAATTATTTAAGAATGTAGGCCTATAGGTTTTGTTTCAATGTTACATCTTTAAAAGTCGTCGAATAAAACCTAAATATTTTCCATGGGAGATCCTTTCTTGACTTGACACTCGTCCAGGTAGGCTGCATCGTTAAAGTAGGCATTTAAATCATCCGTGTATTAAAACAAAATAATTTGTTAAAAGCCAAGGTAAAAAAAAAAGTGAGGCGCATCAGGATCGAACCTCAGACTCTTTAGTCAAGCGTAGTGAACGTGACAGGTGGCGTTAGCACAACGATGGTATGCTATACTTTGGCCCGAGAGACGGGTTATAATAAAATGCTATCAATGTTGACCGCAAGAAAAAAGTGTGCCCTATATTTTCGAAACCTTTATTACCACCAGAATCCTATTATACATAATATAAATTAATTCGGTACGGTCCCGTGGGACACCATTTTCAAACTGTGGATATGAATTCTAGCAACGCTACTCGCTTTTAAGCGTTTCAACACAAACCATCTTCGTATTCCGCGCGGATATGATTTAAATCACAAACAAAATAAATGGTTAAATTAAAAGCGTATTCGAACCATAAAGGAGGTGCGAGGGGATAAATTAGTATGTTATTATAGCAAAGGGCTTATATTTAATTAAGTGTGATATAAATAAAATAGTGAGTCGAACTATTATTATTATTAGCACCGCGTCTTACTACCCGTTCGGGTTAAACGCACTTACGCTCATGTGTAATGGTAGGGTGATTGTGAGATGAGATGGAGGACCTACACTTTAACGTGGGATCCGAACCACGGTGTAGGCCTGGCATTCCCCACATTCACAAGTAGTGATTAATACACTTATTGTCAGAGGTGGAGGAAGGGTTTGGTAATCAGATAAATCTTTGCCGGGACCGAGGATTGAGTCCCGGACCCCAGCACAGAAGTCCGACACCTTACCCCTAGACCGCCAGGTCACCATTGAACTAGTAAAATAAATAGAAAGACACGACCGTGCATGCATCATTAAATTCATTCCAGTTAGTGACAACATTCAAAAATTATTAATTAGTAAACCATCCTCAAATGAATTTATTTTTATAAAAACAAAAATAGTCTTATTTATCATGTGAAATACACTCCACATATCAATTTTGGACAAACACATCAAAGTCATTTTTAAAATATTTAATATCTCAAAAATTAGTAATCATTAAGTTAGCCTAAATGTAAGGGCTATATTAAAAAACAACAATAAGACAAGATGTGACAAGTATCATTAGGTCATACATCTTGTGAATGGTTTGCTGCAGATCTCAGCTTTTGCATATCCTGGGCCAAATTTTTCAAATCTTTGTACCGTCTCTTGCCAACATCGTATGCTATCTGATTCATGTACTCCAGTTTTGGTCTACCTCTAGAATTTCTCCCTTTCAAATTTCCTTCTATAAATAATCTTTGTCAAAGTATCATGTCTCAGTATGAAGCCTTTCATACTAACTATTCTTCTCTGTCCAACTTTACAAAGTTTCCCTTTTTCGTTTGCTTTTCTTCGTTAGTACTTCCATATTTGAAACCATATATCCATGATAGTTTCAGCATTCCTATGTAGCACCACGTTTAAAATGCTTCTAATATTTTCCTTTCATTTGCGCCAATGATTCCAGTATGACCAAATAACATCTAAATTTCAAATTTGAACCAATTCCACTATAATGTTTCGGCTGCAGCAACAAAGACAACCAGAAGTGTAAAACAAACTTTTTTGTTTTGTTTCGAGGGCATTCCAACCGTCAAGATTAATCATAAATTCAAGGTAGAAGATTTTTCGCGACTACAATATATTAATTACATGAAAAAAAATAGCTGTGAAAAAAAATTTAAATATAAATATTTCTACATATATTTTTTGAAAAGGCCGGGAAATAAAATCCAATCCGTTTCATGAAATCTTGCGACCTGAGACACTCACGTTGTTAATAATACATCTAGAAGCAAGGCTTGAGACAGGATTATTCTTTCATGAGACAAGATTAATAAATGGTCTAATAAAGTGCCATTCATTCTGACGAGAAAGAATAATAGCAGCGGAACCTGCCAAAGAATGCGCAAGGAACAAAGAGAATGAAAAAATAGAATACAGGAGCAGTCCGTAAAGTATGTTCAAGTTCGTTTAGATTGGTTCTGATATAAATTACTGAATCTATTCTTAAAACTTTTTAAATAAGAATGTTATCTCTGTTTCCAACCTATAAATAAACAAATGGTTAGACGGGTGCAAATTGTAGCTGTTGTTTTTACTTTCTCGCTATCTTACAGGCAGAGAAAGTATTGTAATAATCAAAAAAATCGAACTCAAGATTTTGATGAATCTTGACGTTTCATGACCCCCAGAATCCAAAAAAAGTTGTTTTTGACTTTCCGTCTGTCTGTCTGTCTGTCTGTACCTCCAACTAGAGTCTAAACTATTTTACCGATCGAACTAAAACTTGGTATCTAGGGTTTTCATAGGGTTACCCCGAAGGGTTTTTGGAATTGGATATCTAACCCTAAAATTAAGGATAGTTTACTAAAGGGCAAAAATAGAAAAAATTGATTTTGATTAAATTTCATTTCTAAACATTTATAAATATTCCGAACAAAATGGATTCTCTCAATATCTCGGTAAAATGACTTTAAGGGCTCCAGTCTGATTTGTAATTTTTTTTATAATATATCCTAAACTATTTGAGATATAAATTACTAATCGTTACAAATACGTAGGTCTCTTTATAATACAAATATTTTATAAGAAGCATATTTTTATAAAACCAATAACTTTCAAGCTATATGTAAATATATATATTTTTAACTTTTCGAACACAAAAGGTAAGAGTATTGCGACCGCAAAAGAAAATCTAGCCTGAAATGTTGATGGATGTCGACGTCTCATGACCCCCCGAAGCATAAAAAGTGGTCTTTGCAATGACGTCTGTCTGTGTGTCTGCTTAAACTTAAAATTAAGAGTAGTTTAAGAAAGGGCGAAAAGAGAAAAAATCGATTTTCTCAAAATTGACTAACGATTTTGATTAAAATTCGTATCTAAGTATTGATTAAGATTATAAATAAACTGGCTTTTTTCATTTTACCATGAACATTAATTTTAGGGTACTTTACAGAAGCAGAAACTTCCGTATCTCTGCAACTATTTGAGATACTAAATAACTTATCATCGCAAAATTGTAGTACTATTAAAAATATAAAACTTTTATATGAACTATATTTTTATAATTCCAACATTTTCTGAGATATTGGTAAATATATTTTTACAATTTTGTGAACTTTAGTTGTAAAGAGCTACTACTTAAGTGTTAACGCAATAATTCTCCCTCTTAGGAGTAATGTTTGTACAACAAACTCAATAGTCAATAATTACATTTTTTATTGGTCAAAATTTATAAATGAGAAATTTAATAGCAATGCGATGGCATGAAGGTTTGCAACACCTAATAAAATGTAGAAGATTTTAGCTTGAAGTTGAAATTTTAATACGATGTGTTGACCCTTTTGGACCCAACATTGATCTTTTTTATCGGTCAAAATATGCTAATGAGGACATTAATTCTTTAAAAACAAAATTATAAAATTAAAACCGAGATTTAAAAAACATTACATAAGTATAGTGTAAGTTATGCTTGGGTTTGTTAGTGTATATTATTTGGTTTCTCAGGTGACCTGGCGGTCTAGGGGTAAGGTGTCGGTCTTCTGTGTGGGGTCCGGGATTCAATCCTCGGTCCCGGCACAGATTTATCTGATTGCCAAGCCCATCCTTCACCTCTGACAAGAAGTGTATTAATCACAACTTGTGAATGTGGGGAATGCCAGGCCTACACCGTGGTTCGGATTCCACGTTAAACTGTAGGTCCTCCATTTTTATCTCACAATCACCCTACCATTACACATTAGCGTAAGTGCGTATAACCCGAACGGGTAGTAAGACGCGGTGCTAATAATAATAATAATAATAATAATAATAATATTTCGTTTCACATGTATTACGAGCTTTGAGTAAATATCTCCATTTTCAAACAAAAGAGTGAGAAAGTCCGTGCGGAGTTCAGTACCATTTATTTTAAAATATAAAAGTATTGTTTAGATATAAAAATAATGTTATGATAAATCATCCATCGTGTGAATATAGACCCTAGTGACTCGCTTTGATTAACTTAATAAGTTGGGTTAGTTTACGTAATTTAAGATAATAGAGCGTGTAGGTTATCGGTTGGTTTATCTAAGTAAACCTAGGTTAATTTTAAGTCTAATGCACTAATAATTTACTTTTATAACTTTTTTCAAAAGTTGTAATGCAAATAGCGGTAACACATTCATTTTGTATATTAATTATGGCTTATGTGAATAGTCTGTGTTTACAAATATCGGTTGTAAAAGGATTAAATCTTTCTTCGGTATCTCTGGCTATAATTTCAATAGTTTTTTTAAAATACACTAGAAACAGCTTAGTTATTTTTATTTTTTGGACTTGAGTTAAGGCATCCTGGAGTTTATGCATATAAACAAACGCATTTGCCACTTTTTTAAAGAGTCAAACGTGACTACAATAGGCACACACCAATGCACATGGCCCACGAAATGGTTTAGTCCCCAGGAAGATTTTAAACCAAAACCGAAAGTGTCCTGGTAGCAGCCTATGTGTGTGATAAGTATGGTCAAGATACAACTTACATTTTACTCATAAAATCAGATACTGTCGTCCCATAAGTATTTTTTATTGTGTACTAAGACAGATTAGAAAAAAAAAGATCGATGCGAGGTCCTGCTTATGAGAATTTGGCATTTCGTCTGTATGTCCGCCTGGATCTTTATTACGCAAAACTGTCGTTTATGTGGAGAAATTCTAACGAAGTTTGTTAGAGACATTCTTTGAACCTAGGTAAAACGACGATGTACAGTACCTACATATATTTTTTTTTCCATTTGGCTATTTGTTTCAATATGACGGCCGCTCAAAATGTTTTATGTTTAAGATGGAATGGAAAAGGACGAGAGAAAAGACCACTTCGTTTACAGTTTTTATATCAAAACTTTTTTTTGCCAAAATAAATCAAAGTATGCTCCAGTACAAATATAAGGTTTAATTTTCTTCACTTGGCCATACAAACAGTTATTGAATATCTGTCACGAGCATAACGGCATTAGATGGGAAACTTTTTAAATTAAGGGAAAAAGTTGTCATTAAATTTCAGGACACTCTTGACAGATATTCAACAGATATTTATTTCACCATATGAAGAAAATTAAACTTTGTGTATCTATTGAAGCAATATTTTATTTATTTGCGACGGAAAAAGTTTTGCTATAAGAACTGCAAAAAAGATGGCCTTTTCTCACGTCTCTTTCTATCCCACCTTAATAGCTCATATCAAGTCATTTGAATTTAAGATTCTTAAAAATCGACCTACATTTCTAAATTTTGACATTTATTACGAGACTAACGAAACCATGTTGACAGCGGTTATTCTCTAAAAATAAAATATGCTATTGAATAAAGTATTCATTTGTTTACTGTCTTGAAAACCAAATAAAAATAACACCTACAAATCCAAGGAGAAATTATAAAAGATATTTCAACTTTGAATCCAAGGAGAACTTATAAGAGATATTTCAACTTTAAATCCAAGGAGAAATTATAAGAGATATTTCAACTTTAAATCCAAGTAGAAATTATAGGAGGTATTTCAAATTTAAATCCAAGTAGAAATATTAAGACTGTAGTAGTAACGATGAGAGGACATACCAATTCTTAACATGACGTAACCCTAGTTAGTACTTTATAAATGGAGGGAGCAAGATCTACTATAATATAATCACTAATAGTAAAATACAAAATATTATAAGTGTTTGAAGCATAACCTCTTATTCAATGTCTTATTAATGAGAGTAATGAAATACAATTTTATATTATACTTGTAAGTAGCATCTTATATATTTAATATCGTAGGATTAGATAAAATTATACCCAGGTGAAAAAAACCTCCCTAATTAACTTTAATGCTTGTATAAACCACCGGGTTTATAATAAATTCCAGTGACAGTTAGGAAGTTTTATGATTTTCGTGCAAATCTACAGCTCTTTACATTTTATTGGAAACCACAACTCATTTTTTATTATATAAGGAACCCTGTCAAAATTACACCTAGGTCTTCACCGATACACATAAATATTATAAAATATAGATTAGACCATACATGTAACAATATACAACCGTTTTCAGATGAACCAACACAAAATCATTATTTTTAGCTTTAAATAAACCTCGCACTGTAGTTTATTTAATGACATTACTTTTAGTTAAAGAGTAACTATTCAAATTATTAGGCCACGTTAAATTAATATAACCTGGTTTAGTTATAGCTTTCTATAATAGATTTGAGCTATTTTATGTACACTTTATGAACCGATTGAATGTATCAGTACACGATAATGTCAATGAGAGAGAGCGAAAGGGTCTACCAATTTCGCCTAGAAAGGTATTTTCATATACCTTGCAAGGTTCTTTTACATGCCACAATTGACGATTAAGGCAAATCTTACCTTGTATGTATCCACAAAGCGAAAAAAAGTGGGTCTTATAGTCCAGCCTGTCTGTCTCTAAGGATACAGCCGAAACAGTTTTATAGATTTTCATCAAACTCGATATTTATTAGTTCACTAATGACTAATTTTTGAAAATTTTAAATTTAAAAAAAGATGATAAAGTTTTTGCTAAATTTGGTATCTGATGAGTGTTTTACATTATGAATAAGAATGTTTGTTCATTTTTCTAAGAATAATTAATTTTAATGTATTTTACTAATGGCTTTTTTATTGTAATTTTCAAACAAAAAATTGGTATAGCACTTTGCTAAAAATTGATGACTGGAAAATGTTTCATATGATTATAAAATTATACCTATTTGTTTTATAAGAATTGCTTATTGAGTAGTTTACTACTAATTTTTGACATGTTTTTCACAAACTATATGATAAAGTTTATACTTACGATTGTGTCGTATTATTTATTTTTACTAAGTAAAATTGTTTAAACGCTCCAATGGATTTTCTCGCGAATTTCGTGGTGCAGGCATTCTAATTTTCCGAGAAGTGCCTTTGCTGATTTTAACACCACTTCCATAAACTATAGTCTCTTAACTCACAAGGCAATCGGTATACTAATAAACTACCTTTCATGACAGCCTTACTTAAATTAATAGTGTCAACTAGTGAAGCGTTGAAACTGATTACAGACATTTAAATAGTGGTTGTTATTTCAAAATACGGTCTACGCCTAAGTAAGGTTAAAAACTATCAACAATACTACATAGGCAATACATTTTGAGTTGAATATATAATAAATAAAATATAGTAATGTAATATTAGCTAATTTTCAACGAAGTTTTAAAATATGTCCCCAATTATGTGATGAAGGTGAAGGGTACAAGAAACTAGAGCCAGTCTTCCTTAAACAAATGAGGTAATTTGTTATTATGACCGCAAAATAAATTTCCGAGCTATATGAAGATATTTTTTGTGTGTAGTTTGAGCATGAAAGCTGAATTCTCATCAGCTATATTGCAGCGTGAGGATTGTTACCTTCATGAAGAAGGCGCCCTTAAGGCTTAGCAATGCATAGTAAAATATTCAAATTATATACATTCCCCTGAGGGTAGGCTACCCCACTTGGCATCCTTTAATCGCACAAGGCATGCCGTACTATTAACTTGACCCGTATATGTGCTCATAGAGTCCTTTTTCTGTGTTCAGGGTGGATATCGAATTTATATTATAAAATTCCCTGTCTTGTACAGGTGGTCCTAAACCTATTTAATAATTTTAGCTGATTTAACCCTTTTTCAGTTTTTCTTTTTCTGACTATTCCATTATTTACATATTTAAAAAAAATCGTAATAGTTACTTAATATTAACATTATTACAAGTTTTTTTTTTTGTCAAGTATATAATGTATCGATGTTAAACTCGAGTCTTCAATATCTCAATAACCTCGATCCTTACTGTTGTCGAAAGAATTGAATATCGATCTTAATATTTCGATCTTAATATTACGATTCTTGATACTTCGATTCTTAGCACTCAATCGAAGTACTGTCAACTAAGCAAAAGGGCAAAATTCAGAATGAGTAGTAATCGATTTTCTCTTATGGTTTATTTTCCGTTAATTGATATATATATATTTTGGTTTAGTTAATAACCCTAATTGCTGAATTTAAAAAACTTGTAGAGTTTTCCACAATTTGTTTATTATAGTTTTTTTTAAATTATTTATAGATGTTTGACTTAGTGAAACTTTATTTATAGGTAAAATCTATGCCAACTATTGTAATTTCTAATTATTTTATTAATTATGTATAATAAGGTTTAATACTTGATAAGATGGATCTTTTACTTTGTTGAAATTATATATTTATTTATTTTGTAAATTACTTTTTTCTTCTTTTTTTGCCATTTTAAATGGGTCAATTTTCAATGACGAAATTCGTTAGTATGATTTAATGGTAATGATAATGGTTACGGAATTGAGCTAATGCCGTGACGGAACAAGGCTGTGACTTTTTTCCTTTTCCTTCTCCTGACGAAACTCGGTGTTCCTCAAATAAATCGCCTAAAATGTGATAGTGCAAAGTTTGACTCAAAAACTAATTAAAAACGTATAATCTGCTAATTATTTGAACATAAAATTGACCCCAAATAATTGTGGGCTTACATTTATAAATGTTTTGTGTTTGTGACCTTTATAGTTAATTATGTTTTATATATTTATATATAATAATTTAAAAACAAAAATCTCTTATTTGAGAATGTTTGTAAATATTAACAATATGGTGTAGGCCTATCTATAAGTCATATCCGTGGTTCAATCCTCGGTCCCGGCACAGATTTATCTGATTACCAAACCCTTCCTTCACCTCTGGCAAGACATCTTGTGAATGTGGGGAAATGCCAGGCCTCCACCATGGTTCGGATTGCACGTTAAACTGTAGGTCCTCCATTTCATCTCACAATCACCCTACCATTACACATTAGCGTAAGTACAACCCGAACGGGGAGTAAGACGCGATGCTACTACTACTACTACTAATAATAATAATAATATAATATATATCGTAATGGAGTGACATACCAAACGTTAGCTATGACTTAAAATGTGTTCATGGTGTAAGAAGAATATTAATTTTGTGTTTTTTTATAACGTAAACAATTTAGAGATAAAATTATAAAATACCATCAGTTCAGTTTAAATTATTATTATTATTATTATTATTATTATTATTATTAGCACCACGTCTTACTACCCGTTCGGGTTATACGCACTTACGCTAATGTGTAATGGTAGGGTGATTGTGAGATGAAATGAAGGACCTACAGTTTAACGTGGAATCCGAACCACGGTGGAGGCCTGGCATTCCCCACATTCACAAGATGTCTTGTCAGAGGTGAAGGAAGGGTTTGGTAATCAGATAAATCTTTGCCAGGACCGAGGATTGAACCCCGGCCGCCAGCATAGAAATCTGACACCTTAACCCCTAGACCGCCAGGTCACCTTCAGTTTAAAAAATGCCACAAAGTTCTATAGTTAAAAACCATTAAAAATTAAAGTCACTATAATTTTTGAAGAACAATATGAAACAGTAAGTTATTATTTTATTAATTGGCTTAAGTAAGCTAAAAACATACGCAATTACAAATACACAAAACAAAGGATATAATTAGTTTAAAATAGCCCGTGGCGACACGTAACGTATTAAAAGAGAACAAAAATGAAATAAGGCTTAGTTGCACGTTGATCAGTTTAGTTAAATGTGTTAGTGTAAGCTTCATACCCTATTAATAACGATTCGAAATCCGATTAACTCTTGATATTTCAACTAGCCTGAAAAATGATAGTGTAAAATACAGAATGACGTAACTAAATTATTTGGGAATAGATGTAAAGAGCTCTGGAGGTTGTGGGTGTACGAAATATGACTGCTTGTATTTGTACACCTTCGCGGATGTTTAGTTACCGGTGGTACAGTAGCCCCATGGCTTCTTTGGTGCTGACTGACAGCTCACAGCTGACTTTTGACAGTCAACATTTAGGTATATACTTAAATTTTTACCGTCAGAAGTGACAGCTGCTAAACACATGTTTTTGCAGATCATATGGTTCGGCGTAGGGATACATAATTTGATCTGGTAACTTTTCAAAGCTTTCAGATTTCAGTCAGCACCAAAGAAGCCATGGAGCTACTGTACCTAGCACCACAGCGGAAATACCAAATATAATTGTTCGTGTTAAGGTGGGAAGCAAGGGGACGAGAGAAAAGGCCAGTCAGTGTTTGTAGTTTTACTGGCAATACTTTTTATGGGCAAAATAAATAAACTATTGCTCCAGTACAAACATAGAATTTAATTTACTGCGCATGGTGACCTCAAAATTTCTTGAATGTCTGTCAAGGGTGTCCTGGAATTTAATGACAAGTTTTTCTCTTACTCTTATAGTTTTTCATCTAATGCCGCTATGCACATGATGGATATTTAGAAACGGTTGATTTCACCATGGGAAGAAAATTAAACTCTATGTTTGTACTGGAACAATATTTGATTTATTTTGGTCAAAGAGGTTTTGCCATAAAAACTGCAAAAACATTGACTTTTTCTCGCATCCGCTTCCATCCCACCTTAAGGTCGCGCTTCAGGAGAAGATTAAACTAATTTTACTAAAACCTACTTTTAAACATATTTTAAAAACTGGCAAAGCACATAAATAAAATATTATATTGTTTATAAAAAAACAATGAAATGTTATATCATCTCAATCTTTAGAGTAAGAAAATACTACAGAGTTATTAAAAGTTCTATAAAAAAATTCTCAATATCTTCTTTAGCGTCGAATTATAGTCGGGCCACAGAACCCTTTTCCCTACAGCAGAGCTTAATTGGGCTAAGGTCACTGACCAGGAGGATTATCGTCAGAGCTCAGTTGAGCCACGGTCACTGACCAGGAGGATTATCGTCATAGCTCAGTTGGACCATGGTCACTGGCCAGGAGGATTACCGTCATAGCTAAGTTGGGCCACGGTCACTGGCCAGGAGGATTACCGTCATAGCTTAAGTTGGGCCACAGTCACTGGCCAGGAGGATTATCGTCATAGCTCAGTTGGGCCATGGTCACTGGCCAGGAGGATTACCGTCATAGCTTAGTTGGGCCACAGTCATTGGCCAGGAGGATTATTGTCATAGCTTAGTTGGGCCACGGTCACTGGCCAGGAGGATTACCGTCATAGCTTAGTTGGGCCACGGTCACTGGCCAGGAGGATTACCGTCATAGCTAAGTTGGGCCACGGTCACTGGCCAGGAGGATTACCGTCATAGCTTAGTTGGGCCACAGTCACTGGCCAGGAGGATTAACCGTCATAGCTAAGTTGGGCCACGGTCACTGGCCAGGAGGATTACCGTCATAGCTAAGTTGGGCCACGGTCACTGGCCAGGAGGATTACCGTCAGAACTCAGTTGGGCCATGGTCACTGGCCAGGAGGATTATCGTCATAGCTCAGTTGGGCCACGGTCACTGGCCAGAAAGATTATCGTCAGAGCTTAGTTGGGCCACGGTCACCGGCCAGGAGGATTATCGTCAGAGCTTAGATGGGCCACGTTCACTAACTTTCCTTCTCATTTTCCCCAGACTTAGGGTCGTGTAATTCCTTATATTAGGTTAGATTTGTTAAGCTATGAGCATGTTGGCATAGATTACTATAGGTTTGTTTAGTGTTTTGTCATAGGCTAAGTTAAGTTAATTTAGGGTTTTAACTGTGTCTTACTATCCATCACTTGCAGTTTTTAGTTCAGCTTGAGAAAATGTTTACATCCATCCTAAATGTAGCGCCACAACAGCCGGGATCGAGTACACCAACACAACTTGTTTACATTTCTCAAGAAGAAGCTAGTAGCCCAACTAAAGCTCCTTGTTTACATTTCCCAAGAAGAAGCTCGTAGCCCAACTATAACTCCTTGTTTACATTTCCCAAGAAGAAGCTCGTGGCCCAACTATAACTCCTTGTTTACATTTCCCAAGAAGAAGCTCATGGCACAACTATAACTCCTTGTTTACATTTCCCAAGAAGAAGCTCGTGGCGCAACTATAACTCCTTGTTTACATTTCCCAAGAAGAAAGCTCGTGGCCCAACTGTAATGTGGGATTAACGTTACCCTTGTAAACGCGGGTCATAGCCTGTATAATTGGGCCAAATGCAATGCGCCCTTCTTTAGAATAAACGTTTTGGTTGCATTTTATAACCTTTTAATTTTAATGTGTAGTAATTTTATATTATTTTACTATACATGACCAACCATGTGAATACATATTCAAAATGGTCACTGGCGGTATAAAGTACCTTCTGGGATTATAACTAAAAGGATATTAAATGCAAATAAAAGGTTTCAATATGAAAAAATATATTGAAAGGGCCTGATCGAATTTTTTTAATATGGTTGGTTTCAGTAATATTTTCTTATTTTAGTGACATTTTTGTTAACAAAATAATGTTGTTCTTATGTCAGTTTTCGGTTTTTAGAATCAATCTCAAATTAATTTATAGTAATAAAACAATGTGAAAAATAAGCCCCTTTGCTGATGTGCATCCTTAATAATATATTCCGCTTATTCAATCTGATGTATGATAGTGGAACAAAGAACATACTCTTTTTAACCTCGCGTCTTCTTGCCCATGCAGGATATTCACTAAAAGGATAGAAATGAAAGAGGTAGAGTTGCATTAATGTAGCCGCATTCGCGTAGGGAGTGGGAAATCACGTAGAGGAAAAGCCACTCAGATGGCAAGGATTCTAACCTCAACCTTTCCATCAGTGGCAAAAAGACCAGATGAGGTTGCTGCATTAGCCAGCTTGCCTACCGATGCGAGTCAATTTTTAATCATTCAAAACATTGTCGCTGAGCACCACAAATATTATTTCTTTAGTGAAGTAGTATTTTTTCCGTTTTATGTTTTAATTACTTACGTTACAAGTTATTTGGTTTTTTCAGGAAAATGATTTACAGAGTTAAGTTGGTCATGATTAAGCTACGGTTATTGGGGACAGTGTCAGGAGTACTAAACGTCCCGCTAAGTTCACCGGTCTGCCTTAAACTAAGTTCATTTGAAGCTAATGTGCTGATGTAATCTTATGTTTTAAAATTGCATGTTAAATCTCCTAATTTATTTGTATTTATTTTTAACTTGCGAAAATTGAATTATTTTTTTCAGCGAATTTATGTTATTTTATTTAAATATAGGTAAAAATGGCAGGGATATTCAATATACGTTATTTTTTAAGTTTTTTAATAAAGTTATGTATAAAATATGTATAAATGTGCTTACTTACTCTATGGCATTAGGAGCTCGAAAAGTTCATTGCCGCACACATAAAAGTATGCTATCCAGTTCACAAATTAAAATAAATTCAATTTTTTTAAATTCATACGCAGCTAATAACGACCCTGTCTAGGGAGATGGGTTGAAGAAGATATATTAGAGTAAATGTACTTACATTAACGTGGAGGGTTGGGAAGACTACAGTTAAAATAGAATGACCAGCTTCGGTGACCACGTGGTCTAAAGCACTAACCTCTTGTTGTACTAGACTGCCAAAGACGGGAAGATTGGGGTTCAATCCCGGTTGGGTGTATTGAGAGTGGTTTTTCTAAATGTTTTCTCACTCTCCCTACACGCAAATGCGGGTTCACTTCTTCTNAAATGCGGATGCAACAAGGGTGGGTTTCTAAATTGGTTTCCAAATAGTTTTACACCCTCCCTTTACGCAAATGCGGATGCATTTCCTCTAAATTAAGCCTGCTTAATCCCTGACGCATTAGTGTAGGCGTAAGTAGTGCATAGACGTATAACCTGAACAGATATTAAGACACAGTGCTAAAAAAATTTGAATAATTAACCTATATTGATCCAGTCTGAATTAGAACCTCGTCCTCTTACGCTAGCGGTTGTCAAGTGAAATGCGAGTCTAACGCCAAGAGCACTCGAGCAAAGTCATAGGTTACACAGTAAACACTATATAGAAGACTTCTGTATAGATTCAGTTCGACCCAACTGCACCCCACAAACCCGTGCACATTTCTGATTTAGATAGAAAAGAACATTTTTGATAGTTATAAGAATTACTAAAACCATTTTTATACATTTATATGAGAAGACAATATAATTATGATATACAACTGTCACTTTTCATAAATAATATCAATACCCAATCTGGTGTTCAATTGGATTGCCGGTGACGGGGGAACGGGGTTAGAATCCGCTAGGCTGTGTTGAGGGTGTTTATTTACGAAATAGTTTCTCATTATGCTGCCATGCAAATGTGGATACATTACCTCTAATAGTATACCCTGGGCATCTGTATCATATCAGCGAAATTAATGTATGCACACAACACAAGCTAGTACTAAGACGCGGTTGAAAAATATCAATATCTATAAAATAATATTAATAGTAAATTAAAATGTTATAATTGTTTATTGCAAAAACAAAATGTGTTTGTATTTTATAAAAGTGACTTTCAACCAGAATTCTACTGTATAAAAACTACAGGGTAGAAAGGTATGGCCTGACATAGTTAAAAAGCATTAGTTAAACACTTGACAGAGACGAACAGTTAGAAAAATCATAATAGCTGTTAAGTGCTCACGCCATTATTTCTAGGGATCATGACAATGGTTTCAATAGAATAAATTAATTTTTATAAAATGTGTAAACTCCCACATCAAACAGAAAGAGAAATTAATGCAATTACAATTTACCAATGAGCGCATTATCAAAACCTACATTTATAAAAGGTTTACAATACAGAGGCTGATTAATTAATGGTGTGTTGATAAGCTCATAGTGTTGTATAATTTTGTAAGCAAATTATTTTTGAAATAATTATATTTTTCTTACAGGTTTTATTTTTCGCGATTTCTGACAGATAAATACTGCAGTCCAATATAAAATGAAATAATAGAAAATACATTTTTTATTTGCTGTAACCAATAACTTTTTAATATATTGATAAGTGTTATTTTATAGGTATTTATAATAACTATCAAAAGTGACATGCATATCACTTGTCTTGAAGGATGAGCTACACTTTTACTCAATAGTCAGAAACCAGCTTTAAGTTTTGGTTATTTTACTTGTATTAATTTAATATTCTATAAAATAAATAAGCTGTGATTCCCCATATGCAGAACGGGTACATCAGCTAGGTTTTCTGCGCAGTCGAGATTTTGTTGTGTTTTTCTTTCTTTCTGGGTCGTATAAACAATAAGAACACCAAATAATCCATATTTTAGAATGTTTGTCTTTTGTCCAGGTTTTTTTTCTTCAGTAAAGTGAAAAAGTATTCATCGGATCGAGACGGGATTTCTTCTGTTGTACTCTCCTTATTTTTCAGAGAACTATATTAGGCTATAATATATATTATACCCTGACCCTAGCTCATCAGCAAGATTAGTAGTACCAAAAAAATCGGGCGTAAGCAGTGAAACTTCGTCGCGGCTGGTATTGCGGGTACATAAGATTGCACTTGATATGAGCTGGGGTGTGAAGGGGGAGGGGGGAGGCCGAGCTCGTGTTTATTCCTGAATCTTCCTGAAGTTGTCGAACGTATTGTTTAATGCGAGAAAATCTGAAGGTAAATTCTAGTTATAAATAATACACGGTTATTTATATATTTATAACGAAAAAAGATGTGTTAATAAAAGAGAATCGGGTTGTAAGAAAAGTAAAATTAAAATTTTGTAAGAGTCTAAGACCCTTTGAAAAGTACTAGTTTGAACACAAGAAACAACTTTCGTGATGTTCGTCACGTGCCCACTTCTCCCCGAGTTATAGACCATGACGACCAAAACCGAAGTACGTCATGCATGCCAAATGTCGCGTGTGGTGAAGAATCCACAAGCCCACGGGAGCGGGGGGGCTCCCAAGTGATCCAATCTCTCTCCTTACTATTCAAATCCTCTTGAGAAACCAGAAGAAGAGGCTGATGGATAGTTTCAGCGACAAGTGGGCGGAGCCGGATATTAACATTTCATTTGATGACTGTGGTTGGTAGTCTCACAGGTTAATCGTGTGGGCAGCATTCCACAAGTTTGTGAGATATGAGGAGACGACTGAATTGTATCCACTCTGAATGGCAGCCATTCAGACATTTCTTAAACAAGCACCACAAATAAAAAGTCTGATTTG
>CABEEJ010001583.1:3660-25550 GCA_901482245.1 Timema douglasi
GAGGGCCCCACTGAAAGAGTCGTCAAATTTTAAAACCTGGATGACTTTTGAAGCCATTTGAAGCTTTATTTTTCACGACTAGTACTTTTTGTATGTCTTTCTTTGTCTTTACATACATTAGGCAACAACATAATAAGGATGTGTGTGTGGAGAAGAACATACTAGTTTTTTTGACAACAATTAAAAATGATAGGTACGCCCTGTGTGTATTTTTATTTTATAGGTAATGTTACTATCCAGTGGTATTTGAGTAATAATGGCAATTAGCACCCAAAAAAAAGTTTTTTTTTTTACGTTCTGGCTCCCAAGTTAAAAAAGTAATTGGAAACCCTCCTTTAAAAAATTTCCAAGACTTGGATGCCCTTAGAAGCGATTTAGGGGACTCCTCACTTCTTCTTTACTATCAAAGTTAGATGCACCTGGAAACTATTTGAAGTGGTCATCCCTCGACACATTTTTAAAAAATAGATACTTTTAAATGATTAACTACCACTATCAATAAAGATGTGGGGGATTTGAACCCCAAAATTACCTCCTTGCTACACCCATGCTATATTTTTATCGTTTAAACTACACCATTGTTTAATCATGCAAGGTAGGCCTCCTACCTTTCAGGTTAAACTAAGTGTACGTGTCAACCTTGTAAAGGCTCATATTGTGGAAGGCAGCTTAATAGACCTTTAACTAGGGGTTATTAAAATTAAATATTTAGTATTTCACTTACAAACCATGTGTACACAATCAAATTTATTATCACAACAATATTTAACTTAGGTTTAAAAATAATAAAATATTTTATTTAAACCAAAACAAGAAAAGTAATAATTTTATTGATGTCCAGCTTTTTAATTTTTCAGGGTTTATAAAATTATGGCAAAAATAAAATTTAACTTTTGGTTGAAAATCCGCCTCATGTTAAAATTATATTTATAACTCAACTGATTTTTTTTTTCAATTTGTTTTTACTGTGGCAAAAAGGTCAATAAATATTACCCTTTGGCTCTACTATCCTGGCATTGTTTAAATTTAAGTCAAACACAATTAGGACTAATGTTAGTAGCTATATTTTTGTGAAAGAGTTTTTTCTCATATGAGAAAAATAAACTGCAATATTAAGGCATTTCAGTTTTTTTTATTAAATTAATTATACATTTATGTATTTATTACTTAAAATTACCAAACTTATGGTAACAGATGTATGTTTTATGCATTGGTTTTGAATTTTCTCTGGCAATATTGGGGGGGAGGGGGGGTCTTAAGATAGTCCCAGCTCCGCAGACTCTTATCAAAGTTGTTCTTCCTTTATTTTTACGTTTGGTATGAACATTGAAATAATGCATAAATTAACTTGGGACACACTGTATTTTCAAAGTTTTTAAATAAAATCAATATAGAGTTTCTAAATATAGTGAAATCTGATTCCTCTTGTGTTTTATCAAAACTAAATTAGAAAATTAATCTCGTTTACATTAAATCAAATCTTCTTTTCTGCGTATCTGTGTTACCAGCCTTTCTGGATATTCTCATATTTTTTTTATTAATAAGGTGGGATGGAAAAAAAGTATTATTTAGAATAAACCTACTCGCATTTTCGTGAAGGATCGGTAGGAAACCATTCAGCAAAAACACAACTCATTGCATCGGTCCTGTATTCTAATCCTGGACCTCTCACTACCAGAAAAAATATACTAGATGAGTCCGTCATTTTTCCCGTGTTAATTCTGATGTGGGTGATTTACAATTAAATAAGTGCACAAATACTGCCATAATTACTTTATTTGTTTTACCAAAATACGTTTCTATACTTCTATACTATGTTATTAAATTTAACTTAGCTATGGTAACACAATTTCTTTTTTAATAATATTAATATTACTTTAATTTTAGTTTATATTTTCTATTACAATCTTTTCTTTCCCATACTATGATTATATATACCAATATCATTTTAGGATTAAATCAAGTTTTTTGAAATAATTAATTTACTCTTTTTAGGCATAGATCACAGTAATTCAAAAATATATTTTTCATTTAATAAACTTTTTACATTCACAGTACATTTACAACATAAAACAAACTACATCAATCCCTTGCATTTACAATACCATATCATACAATAAATATATTATAAATATGTACCAAAGACAATTACAAAAATTACACTCATTTGTCTTTACATTAAGGTTAAATATAAAAGTTGTAGCTTATTTTTAAATGAATACACATATATGAATATAATATTAAAAACTTCAAAAAATACTGATACAGCTAGCTTTTAATCTTAGTTCCCTAGAAGGTCATCTAATTTTTGTGGCAGACTCAAGTTAAAATATACTGAACAATTAATATGATACCACAATTGTATAGCTTATAACCATTATAAATGATGAAAACAACTCTTCAATGCGTCTATTAATATATCCAATATGTGAAAATAGCCATTCAATGTGAGTAGTCTGTCAAATGAGACAGATTATTCCTTAAATTCCTATATCAACTCATATGATGCCCAACATGGGTCATTTAGATAAGGGACCATTTTCCCGGTGCCATCATCACATATGGCACCCAATGTAGGGCTCAATAGACAACGTTAGATTTTTTCGAATCACCACACATGACCTTACACGAAACAGGTAATTCCTTAAAATTCGGTATCACATTAACTACTATCAGACTATATCTATATACAATCTAATTCTAATTTTATTATTCTACAATCTTTATTTTTGTAGTGTCTGTATCATATTTCTATATGTATGATTAAATTAATTTTCTTCCATAAAACAAAGTTTTTTTTAAAAAATGTATCAAGGTTGGATTTACAAGTAGACTCGGACCTGGGGAATTTTAATATGAAGTAGCGGTCTTCAATATTTTTGATAAGTAATCTGCTTCATTGATTGCCTTTGATAGGACATTTTTACATTATAATTTATACATTTTATAAATGACTTTAACAACCAACAAATTGGCTTTAAAATTATACACGTTTTATAAATTATTGTTAGAGGCGCTGTAAGAACGAGTTTTAAATGTATTTGTTTTTGGTCATTCGGCAATTTGTTATTATTTTAACCACAAAATAACTAAGGGGCGATATCAATACTTCCTCTGCCAGCGCAGGTCTAGCAGTAATAGGACTGCACTTGTGTAGAAGTCCAAATTACTTCACAGCCACAGATAGCAGTTGGTGACCTGACCAATGGTAGTAATTAAACATGCGCACTCCAGTGTTAATAAGTCTGCTCTCTATCTTAATCAGGTTGACTTGAAAATTTAATTTCCGTGGAATCTCAAATTGGAATGTTCACAAGTATATTTTGAAATTGTTTAGTTACTAATAATCAACATATTTTATTGTATTTTGTGGGAAAATGTTAAAAATTGTCCCACAAATACATACATACAATAAACAAATATTATTTTCATTTATTTTACTCTTGTAATCAGTGTTTGTATTTTGCAACTGTATACATTTAACAAATTTACAAACAAAACAACTGATTATTTGAAACTCTAATAGGTTAGGGATAAGGAAGGACACATTTTGAAGATAATCTATCCGCATTTGCGGGGAAGGAGAGTGAGAAACATTTAGAAAAAAATACCTTCAGCAGACCCCACTCTCCCCGTAATAAGCAGGCTGGTCTAGCACGATAGTACTGCCTTAGGCCAGGGCTCTCAAACCCACGACCTGCGAGACATATTTGACCGGACCACTTGTCTGTAATACTTTTATATTACCATCCAACATATATGCATACATACATACATACATACATACATACATACATACATACATACACACATACATACATACATACATACATACATACATACACACATGCATACACACATACATACATACATACATACACACATACATTAATACATACATACATACATACATACATACACACATACACACATGCATACACACATACACACATACATACATACATACATACATACATACATACATACATGCATACATACATACGTACATACATAAATATGTACATACACACACACACGTACATACGTACTATACATGCATACATAAAATACTAATAGCTTTGCTAAATTTATGTACATAAGCTAATATAATAAATAATGCTTCGAGTATGTCACTAACCCACAAAAATATCTGGAAAAGTATAAGCTTTTGAATATTTTAAACATCAATGAATGATTTTAAATATATAACATCACAGAACTAGTATAAACTAACATTGGTGGGCATGCGGATTAAATGTCAGGCTCTTCTGGTCTAGTTTCTCGGTGTTGGAGCGGTCAGGGTGTTATCGGATGTATAGGGGATATTTTTTCCTAAATGGTTTCATTCATTCCCTTCACTCACATTCGAGTACATTTCTTTGAGTTACACTTCCTCGTCCCTTATCCACCAGTGGGATTAAAATATGCATTAACCAGACGGGTAGTAGGATGCGCTGCAAAAACAAAATTATACAACATATTTACTCAGACATAACTGTATAGCTTGTGTCACTCAACAAACTCTTCAGTTTGTGATTCTGGCCCTTCGACTAATTTGAGTTTGTTGATTTCAAATTAGACCGTTTCTTTAGGTAAGGATAATATTAATAGCATGTCTGGTCTACATCAATATGTAGCCCAGTTTGCGGAAATTCCATTCACTTGATGAGCTGTTTAACGTACACTCTCTGAACTGACTGAATATATCAACACACGGCTTATAAACTATCTTAAATATTAAACAGATACACCATTCATCCTCCGACCGTTAATTCATCATTGCGAAAGGATAAACCCATATTTTAATATTGATGGATTTCAAGGCCATGCCAGGAATCGAACTCGGGTACCCTTAGATTAGTAGAAAGTCATGCTACCGATTGAGCTAAAGTGTCTGATATTTTGCAGGGAGATTAGCGAGTACTAATGTACCGTTGCCTGGATGTACTAATCGTACAGTACATCCTTTCCACGGAGGGGTATGTCCCGATCAGACGATAGGATGATGTTAGTGAATATAACGGGGTGGGGCCAGTGAAGATTTTAACCTAAACAATGTCAATTAGTAAGCTACCCTAAAAAACACGAAAATCCGGCCGCTTTGGGGTTTTTCCCTGTAGTCTATACTCGTGAAAAGGGTCAGCCTTCTAAGAAATATAGAGGTTTTTGGAGGGCTCAGTAAGACACACACATGCACAAACATTAGCTATATAAATAAATGTAAAAATAGGCATATTGAATAAACCTTATTTTCCCACTTAATACACACATAATGTATATTATTGAAACAAAATTTCCTTTTGTTTGCAAATTTCTGAAGATAGTGATATAAAAATACTTTTCTAAAGATACCGAGTTGTATTGCCTTATTAATTTGTTTTACACCATTTAAACGTAATCCATGTGTGGAAGTTTGTCACGCGGAATTCTTGGGAAAATTCGCTTGGTCTAACAGCTGATGTTATGTTTTCCTACTCCAATGTTGAAGTTTCCTAGAACTATGTTCTTTGGTTGAGGTTAAATATTTGATCTTGTCCTACCAGCCGATATTAATATTGAATGTACAGGTATAAACATGGTTGATCTTGTTTGATTTTCAAAAGACCTTTCTACACGCC
Source organism: Timema douglasi (assembly GCA_901482245.1). Lineage (NCBI taxonomy): Eukaryota > Metazoa > Arthropoda > Insecta > Phasmatodea > Timematidae > Timema > Timema douglasi. The sequence goes on from CABEEJ010001583.1 coordinate 9,279, forward strand.
GTATTACTGTGAAAAACTTCAAACTACATTTCGTTGATTGATTATGGGATCCATTTAGGGAATTTGAGCTTATCCTTGCCTTCTCCAGACCAAAGAACAGTGAAAGAATGAGCTAATCATATCCTATAGTTATTGTTTTTACAACTCATCAACTTGTGTTTACAAACTGACACAACGCGCGAGAGACGTGACACCTCGGCACTGTGGGCCCATAAAAAGGTAACAAACGAAGGACAAACGATTGAAATAATAAAAAAACGCATTACTTTTTGAAGAGTGGAGAGGCCAACTTCACGAACGTAACTGAGAGACAAGAGTGAGGAGTTGAAAGAGAGGGTGGAGAGACGGAAAGGTGCTGGAAGGGGGGTGGAGAGGGAAGAAATAAGCTGGAAAAGATTTTGTAAAGGAGTGGAAAGGATTCGAAATAGGTGAAACAAGGGTGGGGAGATGCTTTATAGGAGAAATTATTAACCTTGAGAGGGGCGAAGAGGTGCTGACAAAGGATCGGCGAGGGTCTGATAGAGAGGGGTATAGGGGCTAGCCAGTCTCCGGAACGGACCACTTGCAGACATAGCAGAAAACTCTGTTTGCGCAGCTATGGTCTCCTCCCCAGTGTCTTTACAAGCTCTGAAGAGGAACAATATCTGTTATCTTCTCCTCGCAGCTCTCAGGGATGGTCTCCGAGTCCTCGGAGCCACTCCTGCCTGTGCTAATGCCCCAGTTGCTGTTGAGGGCACTCTTGATGGGATCGAAGATGGGAGCCGCGCAGGGTAAGTCCTGGGACGACCTCTTTCCCTTTGTGTACGACACGATGTTCCGGTGGCTGGAGGACCGCGACGTCTCCGTATCTTAGGGATTTAAATAAAAAAAATATAGACCCCAGTAGGACAATCCTAGAGTATCATTGGTAATTATGCAAAGGTTATGGCCTCTACTTCTCAAAATCAAATATAGCATGTAATAGAATTTTGGACTCTGCAATCAAACGAGAATTTCATCCAGATGGACACTTCTAAGGGTCTATTTAGTTTGCACGTAACTTTCACGCATATTGGTGTTGTAAGAAGTATGGTCCTGGGTCAAACCTTGGACACTTCAAAACAAACATAAAAATAGCATCGCTATTACCTTGACTTATTATTTAGATTGAAAAATGACACCTGAACATGGGAATCGAACCTGAGACCATTGGATTTGTACGCCGGTGCTCTTACCATTGAGCTATCCAGGAGTCATCCCGTGCACAGGGTTGTTCTCCACTCATATATTAAGGCCGAGTCTGTGATGGATATGCGGAAATCGTCAGATACATGTGAGCGATCAATTAAGATCGTGAGCTATCAGATAACGCAGCTAATTTGACTTATTAACACTATGATGTAACTTATAAAACCAAATAGGATAGGGCCATAGTGTAAGTGGTCAAGGTAATACTGCTACCTTTCAGTGTAAATGGAGTATATTTATTGCATTGACAAATTTATTTCGTATGTCCCCACTTATATGTGTGAAATAGTGAAAATCTGTACTGAGATAGGAGCGTATTATTGAAAGGACGTTGATACCTGCTGAGGACTTCCTGCGACCGAATGACGTCCTCTTGCTCCAAAAAGACCAGCTGAGCGCAGCGAGTTGATTGCGGTACTTGGATGTGGTGAAGGTGTATAGAAGCGGGTTGACCGCGGAGTTTACTGGCAGGATAAAAACTACTACCCAGGCGTACAAGTCCGCTACAAAACATAACAAACACAAATTACATCCTTAAACTGAAAAAGCTCTGTTCACGATACCGTCTGTCTTTATCTCAGCCTAAAGCCGAAACCATTTTACTGATTGGGCTTAAACTTGCTACCTAGTATTTTATTAAGGCTCCCCTGAGAAGTTTTGGAATTAGTTATATAACCATAAAATTTAAGGGTAGTTTACTAAAGGGCAAAAAAAAAAAAAAAAGATTTACTCGAAATCCGCTTTAAGGATTTTGATTAAATTTGGTGTCTAGGCACCATTTAATATTTAAAACCAAATGGCAACTCTAATTTACCATTGATAATAACTTTAAGAATACTTTAAATCAGTAGAAATTTCCAATTTTGATCATTTCTCCGTAATTTTTTGAGATATGAAATAGCTTATCATTGTAAGGCTGTATTATTATTATTATTATTATTATTAACCTTTTTTTATGTAGGTCTTTGAAAATGAGATTGGTTGCTATGTTTTTTTGGTAGATAAAGATATTCCTCTTTTCTCAATGTTTATGTTAATTGTATATTATTATATTTATGAGTTTTGGTTGAATATGATGCTCTTTTTTACCATAATATTTTGCAACAATGTATATTATTTCATTTCGCAGATTTACGAGTTTTAAGTAAAGGTCTTTATTTTAAGAAAAAAGAGAGAGTACATTTGTGCGATGTAACGTACCATGTATTTTAAATTCTGGAGCAATGGTAATACTTAGTATTCGCTAAGGCTGTAACTATCAAAACTATCTCCTTCCTTTGTAATTCAATAAATTGATCTGACATTTTTAGCCGACAATTTTCCGTAACATGATCACACCCACTTTCAAACACTTACCCGATATGTCAAAGCGTTCGATGGCGAGAAATTTGAGAACAATGATGGGCGCCCAACACCCGGCGTCGGTCAGGACGATGAAGAAGAACCTGACGGCGAACTCCATGTCACCCAAGTGGGTAATTGGCGTGTTTTTCCTCGTGTAACAGATGCTCGCGAACATCCCAATGTACAGTACAGCGATCAACGCGAGACTGTCGAGTGGAAAAAAAAAGCTCTTAAAATAAAGTGAATAAAGCTTGGAAGGTCATATAAAATAGCAACCCATTTCGGTGAAGTAGTTAACTAATGTGCTAGTTTCGTGTTGAGGTAGACTGCCAAATGAGTTTGGTAGAATTTGTGAGAAAAGTAGGAAAGCAATTAGGAGATAATTTAGGATTAAACATAATTAGTATACCCAACCGGGATTTGAACCCCGATATCCCCATAGCCAGCATTCCATTCCAACACGTCATTTTGTCAAAAGTTGAGCATCCTCCATATTTTATGTTAAACGTAAAACTGTGAGTGGTTTAGAGCTATACCAGTTGTGCCAACTCACCTGGTCATGTTGAGACCAAGGAAGACGAAGGCGGAGTATTCCCAACCCAAGAAGAAAGGATCGTCAATGTGGAGTGGAAAACACATCCCGTTAGTTCCGTAGAACCTCGTGGTGTCGCGCCAGTAGAGCACTGCAAACAAACAAATCAACAAAAACCAAAATAATGGCTTCGGATTGACATTGCGGGGTAATTACATCGGCCCCCATGGGAAATATAGGAACTTTCATGTATTTAAAATGGCCTGAAAACATCAACACTAAACTAAAAAAACTTATATGCAAATATTGTTTACTTTATTCTCTTTATTTTAAAAAATAACTTTTTCCCGTCGACAAATTAATCTATTTTTAAACAAACTTGTCATGATTTAAAAAAATTGGCTGCTCCTCACATTTTCTTCCAATATATTTTATATTTAAATACTATTTTCAATATTTATTATTATTATTATTACCGCATGTTAATACCCGTTTGGTTAATACGCACTTACGCTAATGTGTAATGGTAGGGTAAATTGTGAGATGAAATGGAGAACCTACAGTTTAACGTGGAATCCGAACCACGGTGGTGGCATGGTATTCCTCACATTCACTAGATGTCTTGTCAGAGGTGAAAGAAGGGTTTGGTAATCAGATAAATCTTTGCCGGGACCGAGGATTGAACCCCGAACCCCAGCACAGAAGTCTGACACCTTACCCCTAGACCACCAGGTCACCGATTATTTTCAATAAATTAGTTGGTTACACACAATACAATAGCTAATATATTGCAACGTCACCTATGTACACTCCGTATACCATGAAACCTGCTTATATTGACTTATTCCACCATGGCGCGCTTTATTTGATAGGATCATAATGTAATCAGTCTTGTAATAAATACTGTTCATGGTAAACGGATTGTAAAATAGTCCACAAATATAAACTTATTTTTTAAATAACACAATTAAATATATTGGTCATTTTTCAAAAAAGTCTAGTCAATATAGTCTTCTTTTTTAAAACAGACTTACTGATTTTTCTAAGGTAGCTAGGATTAGTTTTTTTAGGACTGTGTATTACTACCCGTTCAGGTTATACGCTTATCTATTAATTACTCTAGTGGTTTTAGGGAGGTTATATTTATAAAAAGTGTACCAGCACTTGCGTGGAGAGAGAGGTAAAAACAATTTTGGAAAAACCACCCTCAGTACACCCGACTGAGATTCGAACCTTGATCTGCCCATCATCGACAGTCTTGTCTACTGCGAGAGAAGCGCCTAAAGATCACGCGGCCACTGAAGTGGGTTAGGATTAGTTAATATTAAAAGAAAGAGATGAATACACGCCATTAGGTTTTCAAACACGGTCTAGGTGTGATTTAAGCCATTACGAATAGTCTATCGCTATACTATTAATTTGCGACATGAAAACGCACTTAACAATTTATTGACACAATATAGCAAAGAATTGATACATTTTGTTTCACCAAGAACAAAGTTTCTTTTTTAAATACCAATGTATGGTAATAAAACTGTACCTACAATTAGAGTATAAGTATAGAAAAATTCAGATCGAATTTGTAAAACTAGAAAAAATATATATCTTTTATTGCGAAAAAAAAACTGGTTTTGGCTGCATTTTTTTCAAGATAGTGGTGATCCACAAAAAAAAAGATCCAAACTCAAAGAGTTTTTAAAGGAACTTCCTTACCATTAAAAACTTTAATTTTACGTCATATTTTAAAATTATTAAACGTACACTATTATTCAATATGGGGTTCTATTTAACTTACTTTTCTCCACTGAATCGATTTTTAGTCCCATTGTTTTATTATAAAATTATACGTATGTGTTGTATTATTATATTTTACAGTGCTGTCATGCTAAAGGTCTTGCATCTGTTAGTCACTGGTCGGCGTTATAATAAAATAAATTATTAATATTATGACTATAAACACCTTTGTGGTCTAGTGGTTAAAGTTCCTAGCTACAGAACCAGAGGTCCCGGGTCCCGGGTTCAATCTCCTGCGCTTCCAAAACTTTTTTGTGTCTGGAATGGGGTCAAACTAAAACTCGTGAGGACAAATGAGGAGCTACTTGAATAAATAGGTAGTGTGGCCTCCGGTCTAGAAAACTGAGATTTGCGTCTGGAGGATTTGTTGTGATTACCACATAACACCCTCTATCCGCAAATGTTAGCACTATAATCGCTAACGGTGGCAGCCACTCTGTCGGTTTAGCTCAATAATGGGCTAACACCATATAGTTTATTATTTTTATTTACAGGCAAGCTACCAAGACTACATAGTGAGCCACAAAGAAGGAGCAAATTTGTTCCTCGCCACTGGACCTCAACTTGGGGTCGTCAATTGGTTGCGGCCCAGAGTATTTAAAACCACGCTCCACCCCGGCAGGTTTTCCCACAAGCAAGAGAAGACCTTGGGAATGCCTCTGACAGTAGCACTGTGTCGCCCTCACTCACCTGGTACAGCAGCTAGACTGAAACCCACGAACCAGATGAAGAAGAGCCAGGACACAGCCGTCTTACTCGTCATCGTCTGGTGGGTGCCGAACGGGATGGCGATTAACAGGAACCTCTCCATGGACATGAACACTAGGATGAACACCGATACCTGAAACGAGAACATTCACTGGATAGCATGAATAGTCAATTTATGATGGGGCAATATACTACGAGGACAAAGGATACACCCAATATCATTGCTGAGGGAACTGCAGGCCTTATAGAGAAAAACTTTATCATAGCTCTCTTTCATTTAACTTTGGGCAAATCTCTTCGCTCTCAGTTATGTGTGAAGGTGGTGTGCTGGAGAAGGAGTTACTGGCAGTCTTTACTAACCAGCGTTGTGAAACTTGTCTTATCTATAAAGGGAGATTGACCACATAGAAACGAGAAAATGACAACGCTCTTTTCCCAATAGTAACCCTGAAGTTCTTATGGTAGAATTCACTCAGCGTGACTCACGTCTGCGACGAGCGACCGGACTGATTTCCATAGTTTGGTAAGTGACCAGTTCGTTCGAGGCGACTGTAAATGACGACCAGAGTGAATGTCCAACGTTTTTACTATACATTGCATCTACGTCCCCTCTGCTCCAAGAGCAGTGTGTTCGCAAACGCACCACAAACCAAACGTGTGTTTTACTAGAGTCGTTTTGTTTTGTGTTTGATTGGGTTGGTATTGAAAATAGTCCAATATTTCTCCACATGATAGGACGAGAGTTTGATTAAAGAAATGGTAAAGCAACCCTCAAATTTTTCTTTGAATTATCTTTCGGTAGACTCAGAACGAAGTTGAACTGTGTAACATTGAGGTGGAATGATTCTCTAAACTTCTTGTCATTCTTCAAGAGATGTCTTTGTACAAGCGTAGAGAAGAAACCTTAATATGTACGTTGACTGTACATGGGCCTCGTTTCATTATTAATTTCCTGTTTGTCATATTTTCTATAACAATATCACCATACCCACTTTGGTGGCCAAATGGTTTAAGTTGCTACTCTCGCAGTAGACTGGACTGCTGATGACGGGGATATCAAGGTTCGAATCTCCGTCGGGTGTACTGAAGGGGGTTTCCAAAAGGGTTTTTAATTCTCATTCAATGCAAATGTGGGTACAATTTCTATAAATATAACTTTCATAATACCTAAAACAATTAACGTAATTAGTACATAAATCTGTAACCCAAACGAGTAGTAAGGCTTGGTGCAGAAAAAAAATCTAATTCTTCATCTATCAATATATATATATATATATAAACATATATATATATGATAAGTAATCGATTACTCTGACTTTATGTCAACTTTGTGCTAACACTATGCCAAAATAACGAAATAACGTGGGGCATTAAATAAAACACAAATGAATGGTGTTCATAAATGAGGAACGATCTGTACGCCACAAAAAAATTACAAACGACTGGCGTCAAACGCATCTAGGGAAACACTGTATCCGGCGTCTGGACTTAAAGGAACTTTCTCTACCTTTACAGTGGATCGTATTCCTAGTGCTACAAGGTAAGTGTTACAAACGTGTAGAACTCCCCGATTATTTATGAAGTAGTATGATATTATTTTAACACTGTTTTAACCAAAATGTGGGTGTTAGTCCCAGCTAGTTAAAACTTGCAGGTTTTCAGTTTAATTTTTTTTAAATGTGTGACAACTTGCATGAAACCCTATAAAACAATCCCACAGTATCTTAAAATGTTATGTTGTGACTCTGTCAAAACATGAATTTATTTGCTAGAGGAATTCTAGATCTAGATTCCTAAAACTTTACTTTAATCTCAGATGCACAAATCTTTGCCTAAGGCTTCGCAATTTAAAAAATCACACTTTAAACTCAAACTTTTTAGCTGGTGAGAAACCCGCTGATAATTTTCACCTACATTTTGTTAAAAATTATATAAGAACTTATCAAATCACTTCTTAAATAATGCGCGACTCCTAAATATCCGCAGCGCGTCTCAATACTCTACCATGTAACACCCTCAGAAGGGGACAATATACTAAAAGTACTAATAATAAAATACCACATAAACTCACTTCTGATGAAATCATAGCGACGACACCAATACAGGTGCAAGTCCACGAAGACATCCAGATGTGCGCCTGCCGGTTATACACTCCGCGAAGCTGCGCATCTTGAAAACCAATCACCACAAGATAGACACTCATCAACATGTCTGAGACTGCCAACAGAAGGAAAAAAATACATAGGGAACGTTTCATTTAGTAAGACAATGTAAGACAATGACGAACATTAATAGGCAATCAAATATATTTTTACTATACATGCTTTTTTTTCTATTTTACTATCACCACATCCTACTACCTGTTTAGGTTTTACGCATGTGGTTATATAATTACTATAATGGGGTAGGGATGAAGAAGAAAACATTTTAGAAGTAATCTTCCTGCATTTTCGTTGATTTAATTTAATTTAATGTATTTAACGTGCTCTTTCTAAGCCAACTAATTATATCAGCACACGAGAATTTCTATGATCGAGAGAGCGAAAGGACCTACCAATTTTGTCAGGAAAGATATTTTCACATACCTCCTAGGGTTCTTTTACAAGCCACAATCGATGTGGGACGGACGACTTTACTTCCCCTCAAAAGGAAGTTGTGCTGTAAATTTTTATCGCTCAAGAAAAATCCATCATCTTAGGCTAGGTTTAAACCCACGAACATCGGGTCCTGAGGCGAGAACTTTACCCCAAAAATCCCGAGGTCATCTATTTGCGTGAGAGGAGAGTGGGATAACATTTAGGAAAAAATATCCTCAATAGACCTGACGAGGACTAAAACCCAGAGGTCTACCCGTCATCATCAGGCCAGGATAACACAAGAGTGACACCTTAGACCGTTCAGCCATTGAAGTGGGTCTCTGCGTCTTATCACAGTACTAATTATACTAATAGTTTTAGGGATTATGAAGGCTATATTTATAGGACGTGTACCCGCATTTGCGTGGAAGGAGATTAGCAAACCATTTTGGAATAAACACCCCATCAGTACCCCATTCAAACCTTGATCTCTCGATTCCCCGTAGTTTAGTCTTCTGCAAAAGTAGCGTGTTAGACCATGTGGCCATCGAACTGGGTGGTAGCAGTCTTAATATGATGGATTCCACCATGGCCTTTCTTATAAATAAACAACTATAAGCTACTATCAATTATATAACAATAATAATAATCATCATCATCTTGGACTAATTTATTAGTAATTACAGGTATTGTAAAGGTTAGCTAGGTAATTATTGTACACCATTTTACTTCCCATTTGGACAATCTACATAACTACATTAATACAAGGGCATAAAAAGTTAGTTTTTCTAAGGGGTGGGGGGGGGGGATTCACTAGATATATTTTACAACGCATTAAGCCAATACAAATTGGTATACTTGTAAATGCACCTCCATCAAATTCCAGGGCTTCCGGGCCCCACCGAAACATGGATTTCTACGCCCTCACACTAACAGAATGCAGAGGATATAATCAGGAAGAAATTCCTACGTATATGCGTGAAGAGAGAGAGAGAAATCAATTAGTATAAACATTTTAAGTACAAACAACTGGATTTCGACTATTAAACTTCACGTCACCGCTAAACCAGGCCAGGACTCAGCTCTGACGTGTGTCTGTTTACCTACATCGCTCCTCTTGCAATGTTCCTAAGGACAAAACTCAGCTCTGACGGGTATCTGTTTACCTACAACTCTCCTCTTGCAATGTTCGTAAGGACAAACCCCAGCAATGACGTATATTTATTCCCCTACAACTTTCCTCTTGCAATGCTCCAAAGAATAAACTTCAGCGATAGCCTTTACCTGTTCACCTGCAATGCCCCTAATGACAAAACTCAGCACTGATAGCCAGACTCAGTTTTAGCATCTACTTGTTTATCTGCAAGGTACATAGTGACCATACTCACTACTTGCGTCCGGAGATATCGAGTTCCTCCACGGGGATAGGTAGTCAAATTGCAATGGTCGAAATCCTACTCAATACCTCAAGTAAGATATTATGAGTAGCCCGAGTGTAATAGGCTAATTCCTCCACTTTTATGGGGTTAAGAGGGGTTGAAGATTAGCCCGCATTTCCCCGGTACGTTGCACGAACGTCCATGGTAGAAGGAGGATCTTCACTTACAAAATTAAATAATAACAAAATGCATGAACGCACGAAAGGTTAGATTAAGTTAGGTTGGGTAGGATCCATAATCATATGTTTAAACTATGGAAGTTGTGAATGTGGGGAAAGCCAGGCCTCCACCGTGGTTCGGATTCCACGTTAAACTGTAGGTCCTCCATTTCATCTCACAATCACCCATCTCACAATCACCCTACCATTACACATTAGCGTAAGTGCGTATAACCCGAACGGGTAGTAAGATGCGGTACTAATAATAATAATAAATTATGGAAGGTTTGAAGGATAAGTTTTTATCACAATAATTATTTTAACACGGTTTTTTGAACTGGTCCGCCTATCATGGACAAAGTATTCATCAATGCGAGGAAGGTTAGGTTAATTTTGGTTGAGTTGGAACAATAATTTTATACATAAATTATGGAAGGATTGAAAATTAGTTTTGCAGATTAGGCTAGTGCACTAGGAATTCCTTGAATTGTCATGGAGAAGCTCTACTTCATGACCCCACCCCACTTTCCCACATTCAGTGGTGAAATTCAACCTCCCCTAGTGGAGAAACTGTACACTAGAATTGAGATACCTTTTTCGAATAGGTGATTAAAAGAGCTCTAGTGGAGTAACTTGCACTTTCCCTTTGTGTCTACCTGTTTACCTGCTAGGTTCTTAACGAGCAGGTTCATCACTAGTGTGGGCTTATACATGTTTACCTGCCAGGTTCTTAATGAGCAATGTCATCGCTGGTGTAGTCCTATACCTGTTTACCTGCCAGGTTCTTAATAAGCAGGCTCATCACTGGTGTAGTCCTATACCTGTTTACCTGCCAGGTTCTTAATGAGCAGTGTCATCACTGGTGTAGTCTTATACCTGTTTACCTGCCAAGGTTCTTAATGAGCAGGCTCATCACTGGTGTAGTCCTATACCTGTTTACCTGCTAGATTCTTAGTGAGCAGGCTCAACACTGGTGTAGTCTTATACCTGCCAGGTTCTTAATGAGCAGGCCCATCCCTGGTGTAGTCCTATACCTGCTTACCTGCCAGGTTCTTAACGAGCAGGCTCATCGCTGGTGTAGTCCTATACCTGTTTACCTGCTAGATTCTTAATGAGCAGGCTCATAGCTGGTGTAGTCCTATACCTGTTTACCTGCTAGATTCTTAGTGAGCAGGCTCAACACTGGTGTAGTCTAATACCTGTTTACCTGCCAGGTTCTTAATGAGCAGGCTCATAGCTGGTGTAGTCTATACCTGTTTACCTGCCAGGTTCCTGATGACCAAACTGAGCACCCTGTTCTCATCCTTGGAGGAGAAGCGACCCCATAGCACCAGACTGTTTCCCACGCCTATCATGGCTGCCACAATCCAAACAGTGACTCTTAGCACTGGCTTCACCAGGAGGTGCTCGAAAGACGACACACCTGGATAGGAACGAGCTGTTATTGGTGGCTTGGCTGGCTCTTCACAAAACATCGAACATTAAGGTGGATTGGAGGGGAACGCGAGCTAATTAATGTATGTCAGTGTCTAGTAACATAGTTCCATAGTTATGTTACATAAAATACACAATTCCCCTGTGATAATGAAAACCTGAGTCAGCCAAGATATTCAGAACAGTCCACAATTAGTTTACACGTGTCTTGAAAGTAGTTCTACTCGTGTATAGCTCCATATAAGTAAATTACATTTAGCAGAACATTATCAAGCATGACACATTTTAGATATATAAGTAGGTGTGAAACGAGGACAAAATCCTCATGTTCTTCGCAGAGTCTTTAGAGCAGTGATTCTCAATCTGGGGGGCGCACCCCCCTGGTGAGCTGTGAAGCACATTCCAAGGTGTCGTGGATCGATTTGGAAATTATATTAAAATCATCTATGAGTTTAAAATTATTATTTTTCAATTAATTTTACAAAATAAGATACTTTTTTCCTTGAGATATTGGCAACACTGTTGTAAAAAACAATATTTAAGAACTCATAAAAAAAATTCTGCCAACCATCACATTAGTTTTCAGTCAATTTATTTGTACCATTACGCTGCCAGTGTTAAATTGGTTTTGGTATAAAGAAGTGATAGAAAACAAGATTTTTAAGTATTTATTTATTGTCTAAAATTATTATTATTATTATTATTAGCACCGCGTCTTACTACCCGTTCGGGCTATACGCACTTACGCTAATGTGCAATGATATGGTGAATGTGAGATGAAATGGAGGACCTACAGTTTAACGTGGAACCCGAACCACGGTGGAGGCCTGGCATTCCCCACATTCACAAGATGTCTTGTCAGAGGTGAAGGAAGGGTTTGGTAATCAGATAAATCTTTGCCGGGACCGAGGATTGAACCCTGGACGCCAGCATAAAAGTCTGACACCTTACCCCTAAACCACCAGGTCACCTTTTGTTTAAAAGAATATTGGCAAGGGTTGGCGTGGGAATTAGATTTAAAAAAATAATAAGTTGGAGGGGAGGGGGTGCGAATCTGATGATCTACCAATGGGGGCATCAGCTCAAAAAGGTTGAGAACCACTGCTTTAAAGACTGTTAGCATATAATCCGAAATTATAAGAGGAAAGATATATTCGAGAGTGTTAAGAAGTTTTTGATTGTTGAGGGCAAGGACCATCGCAGTAGGACTTCTGTAGTTCTTGTCCAAGAGGAGGTGACATAGCTTACAGATATAGACGTATTCAAGGACTGTCAGCTAGACTGACTGACGTGGGCTACAACTTTCAAGATATTTTACCAATTAATTAGCTATACACACCACACTAATCTATAATAAATTCATCAACAAATCAAGTTTGACTATTTTAAACGCTCCTACCCAATAATTCCCACCATTTGATTGGCTACCCTGGCAGATTGACGTCTAACTAGTGGGTAGAGGGGGCTGGGGGCTGAAGGGGCTGGGGGCTGGGGGCTAACGCCAGCGACATGTGCATATTTATGCAGTTTTTATAATAAAACATATTTTGTTGCAAAAACAAATAAAATATATATCCAGTAGATACGTTTTAATGAATTATTTATTTACCCTGTGGCATTAATATTTACAATCTTAATTGCCGCAACTTACAAAAGAAATACTAATATTTTGGACACCACGTATCACACACTACCCGTTTATACTATATGCGTATGCAATAATCTATGCCAATTGGTTAAGGATGGATAAGAATGAATTAATATGTATTTGTGCCTGCATTTACTTGGAGGGAGAAAGGAAAACTATTTAGGAATAAATATCCTCAGGACATCCGATCGGGTATCGATACCTGATATTCCCGTAATCGGCAGTTAAGTCAATTGTGAGAGTGACGCCCTATACCATTCGTCCACTGGTGTGGGTAGGACAAATATTCAAGAATTGTTGCTATTACTCTGTATAGTAAATTAAACTAAACGTATCTGTTTGAAGCAATATTTTATTTACTTTAGCCCCATAATGGTTTATCATTATGAAAAAACAACACGCGTTTTCTTACAATTCACTTTAAGCACAGACTTTTCTAATTGAAATATATGCCACATGTATGCTCAGTTGTTAGCGTGTCTGTATACTGAGGTAAGGGTCCCAGTTTCGATTCTCGGCATGGCCGACAAATTTTATCATTGATGAAATATGGGTTTCCCCTTTCACAGTGATGGATTAACCGTCGGGTGATGGGTGTTGTGTCTATTTTAGACTTACGTAAGTAAATGAGTCATATCGATATATATATATTATTTTAAGTGAACTTACTATATATATTAAGTTCACTTAAAATAATTTAAATTCATAAAAAAAAATAGATACTTAAAAGAACGTTTACCGTCAAAAGCAGCTTAATCTAGTTTATAGGTATAAGAGAGATTTTTTTAGCGGGAATGAAAACTTCACTATCGCAGAGAGAGGATTATCGTAAAACTGCAGCGATAAGTCAGTTGTGGAAAACTAACCTCAATGTGCGTGATCAAGACTCGAACTTAGACTTCTATTCTCATGTCCATAATTAATTATCTAGAGGCTAATTAAAACTTTTATAACAAATTTCCAACTTACCGTCTGTGGTCGGCTTGCACTTAGGAACAAGAGGGGCGTATGTGCAGTAGAGGAATTTTTTGAAATATCTACAAATCAAAATAAAACATTAAGAAAACAATAATACTACACCAGAAGATTGCTAGATGTCATCTTATTTTAAATAAATTATGTGACTTATTACATAAAATAATAAAGATTATATCATTAAATAAAAATAAGTGTTTGCTAGCAAATTTGACCATTTTTTTCCACTAAAATTATATAAAAGTTCAGATAAGAGACCATACCAATTCTTCTTGAAGCAATAATATATTATTTAAAAAAGTGGGTAGCTATTTAAATTTGCATTTATGCATTTTGCAGTTACGAGAATCCTAGTGTATAAGTCCCTTTTTCGTTCACCACAGCACGACTACCCCATGCCAGGTCTAACACCATCTTGAGACCCAAGTACACCTCCGGGGGGATTCACCAACCCCCATCGGAAGCCACGTGGTATTAGAGGGTTGGTAACTCTAATCAACCCTGCGCATCCCACGTGGGGTTAAGACTCATTAAGCTAGAAGCGTCTGCTATAAGGGTTCAGGTATTTAAATCGCCTTTATTACAAGCAACTGGGACCTACTGATTAAATTAAAATCTGAAACACTCCATCACACACACTGATGGATAAATTTCAAATTGAAGTTTTCACTCAGGATTTTAACAAGAGAGACTCCCTGGAGTTATTTAAATATGGTAAGTCAGGTATTATGAATATTAAAAAAACCAAGGGTCAAATATAGCTATAGTTAGTTTGTCAGATTAAGAAGCTTATATGGTATTTCTTAAAGCTACCAGCTCTATTTTGATTTCGTCACAAGCCAAGTTACATTATCTTTATCTGTTTCGTTTGTCAGGCTGTGCCAATTTTGAATAATATAATGAGATTGTATACATTTTATTTCTATACATTTATTTGTAAAAAATTATTCAGAATGCTCTTTTCATGGCTTCCTGATTGTGCAACATAATTTGTTAAAACATACTTACACAAAGTCTAGTTTGGTAAGAAAATTAAACATCCCGACATCAATGTTTATTATTTCAATGTCTTGTAGATTCCTGTAAATAAACAAATACAATGATTTGATCAAAAATATATCGAGGGAAATAAACCAGTATAAAAATTATTTCTCGCCTGACCAAACCTTAAAACCGTGACATGAATAATTTTATTTAATAGGGATATTATTATAAATGAGTTTGATTAATACTCCTGGCAGTATCACCTCTTATGCAAACACTAGATTCGTCTTAATTTAACAAATAAAATAAATCTATACATCATTTACGTTAGTTTGGGTTATACACTTATGTACTAATTAAACTCATTTCTTTAGGGACTAGGAAGATTATATATAGAGGAAATGTACCAGCACTTGCGTGGAGAAGGAGAGTGGAAAACCAATTTGTAAAACCACTCTCAGAATGTCACTTTTGGTCTAGTATATTGTGAAAGTAGTGCCTAAGACCAGTTCCTAACCGGAGGGACACAAAAGGTTTTTTGGGGACCTCTAAAAAATAATTAGAAATGTTACCTGCTTATTAATGAAGTCATTTATCTTAAATTTTATGTTTTGGCAGAAATAATTCGATGATCATAAGCATATAAATACTGTAAACTAGATTTTACGGGGTAATGAAGGTGAGGGGAATCACGGATAATATAAATCACGAATAGTACAAATATTCCCCATCTGCTTACTTTCACCATTCAAAATTTTCTGCCCTTTTTTTCTACTTATTTATGTGAAAAGGGATTTTCCACAGTGGTAAATATTAAAATGAAGCAGCGAAATCGACTCCTGCACACGAATATCATTAAGTAATACAATTGAAACAAGAATATACAAATTAGTGGAAAGTGCTCACCAGCATAGTTCTCATTAAATAGGTTCATTTAGTTAAATTAATTTTTGTTTATATATTTGTTTGTTATTATAATCAGTAATAAAATCATTATATTAGAATAAAACTTAATGATTAATATGTTAGTAAAAACTGAAACATGAACATATTTATAGGGTCGCGAGTAATAAAATGTTAAGTACCACTGCCTTAGAGAATGTGCGCACTAAAACGAAAGATATTTTATTATAGGATTGAATTATTAAATCATTTCTCCAATATGTATTTATAATCATATATTAACTGGTAAGCCCAGTCTTAAGATGTCTACCAACACAATACGCATCCATCATCTATATTTGTAACCTCTAGTGTAAGTACTAACTATATTTTAATATTGCGTTCAGCAAAAAGCTTACTTTAATGATCAGGGGTTATTTTCTAGAGTAAATTCAGCCACAATTACGTGGAGAGGAAAAACCAACGGTTATGGCTCACATATGCGAAAACCTCTCTCAGTACACCCAGCAGTGATCCGAACCTCAATATTAGCAATACAGTATAGTGGTAG
>CABEEJ010001583.1:25779-46312 GCA_901482245.1 Timema douglasi
TTGTTTGTCATATATTTAAGTTAGTTTTTAAGTCATGTACTGATATAATCATTTGGTTCAGAAAGTGTACGTTTAACACCTCTCTCTCTCTATATATATATATGATAGTCGTAAACTATTAGCCCAAACTGCACATATAGCTTGTTTGAACCAAAAGTAATACAAAATCCCTATACGCTTACATCTGACAAACTACGCTAATACCATTATATTGTGTTCAAAGTTTCGTCGTACAGTGCCTGGAGAGCAAAGCTGTCAAGCGTGGGTGTACAGAAAGTTGCATAGGAGCTAGGCTCGTGGCACTGCACATGTAATAATGACAAGCACTTTCTGTGATATAGGACCGTTAATGACGACCCTCAGAACGTATTCTAATTTCTAGATGGACTCTTGTGTTGTTTACTATTGATTGTAGTTATGTTCTGCTCCCGTGTTCCAAGATGTCAAGGTGTGTGGTGCCACACGCCTAACTCCTATGCAACCTGTTGTACACTCATGCTTAAATAGCCTTGCTATCCCGGCGCTGTATGTCGAAACTTTGAACACAATTTAATGGTATCAGCGTAGTTTTCCGGATGTATGTGTGTAGGGATGTTGTATTACTTTTCGCTCACTCAAGCTATATGTGTAGTTTGGGCTAATAATTTACCAACATCCTTTATATATAGTGATAAAGTATTAAATAAAGTTGCGAGGCCAAACAAAGAAATATATTTTAATGGACTTTTCACCTGCAATGGATCAGGTAAAATTCCCCCAACAAGAGATGGCCATATTATTTTTAAATAATGTTAAGGTGATAAAAATACTTTTTTAAAAACACAATTGACGTTGTAGAGGCAGGAATTTTATAAGGTACTAATAAGCTAGCAGCCCAGACATTGAAGAGGAACACAATATAATTTTATATATTAGTACTAATTTAGGAGAAGAGGGTTATTCCTATAACGCCCCTCCCCCTTCCCAACCCATACAAATTTAATTTTAAGTAACGTCTAATCAATCTGAAACGTGGTTTTTTAATTTGCATGACGAAAACAAATATAGGGTGTAAAAAAAAGTTGCATAGGAAGATATTTGGTCTAAAAAGGTATGAAGCTACTGTGAATGGAGGAGGTTACTTAATGATGAGCTACGAAGCCTGTAATCATCAAAAGACATTGCTAGGATAGTCAAGTCTTGCAGGTTACGGTGGGCAGGACATAGAGTGCAAATGGAAGATTCTAGAACATTGTTCAGGGTACTGACTAGCAAACCCAATAGAAAGACCTAGATGCAGATGGAAGGATAACATTAGGATGGAGCTGGAAGAGATAGGCTGTAATGTGGTGGACTGAATAGAGCTAGCTCAAGATAGGGATAGGTGGTGTACTTTTGTAAGGTTGTAAATGAACTTTAGAATTCCTAACACCATAGAATATGTAAGTCTATGCACATATAAAATGAAATAATTTTGTTTTATTCTTATAGCTGTTTTCTGATATGATAGACCTACATCAAACATTGACACTAAAAAATTGATTGGGTTAGTTTAATTGGGGCATGAAATTACTTAAATAATGTAGAATGTGTTTTAAAAATCAACAAAACTTTTAATTTATTACATAATTTATAGAGTAGATTTTCACTATAAATGAATATTTAATTTTACATAAATTAATGAATTATTATAAATCTTCTACTTCAAAGTATAACTGTACTCACAATGACGCCAAATTTTCAAGCTTCCAGAATAGTTGACGAGGAAGTTGTTTAAATGGGTTATAAGCCAGTGACCTGGAAAAATAATATTTCAAGGGGAGCATTTATTGTGATAACAGCTCATATTTAAAACAAATATTGTAAGTGTCCCACAAAATAAAATAAAAATATGTGTTCCACTGTAATTTTATTTATAAAACAAAACTAGATTCTCTCTTTTTATCGTACATACTCTCTCTTTCATATGAGTATAACGTAACATATAATATAGAGACTTTATCAGGAGTTTAATAAAAAACCGCTTTAAGAAAACACTTACATTTTAAAATTGATCACATTGATTAACTATACTATTAGGCCTAATTTATAGAATCTATCAAAAGTGATAGCCAAAAATCACAGTTCTTGACTTATAGATCTAGTTGCTTTTATAGCTGTTAAATAAGGGCTTTCCTATGAAAATTGGACTGTACTTTCATCGCATTTCTTGAGTGTAAATACCTTGACATTATGCATAGCCCTACTCTAAAAAAAACGCGAGTAAGTCACTGAATATATTTGTGGGCCCATATTTGAACGGCCCTATATTGAAAGTAATGTAAACGTAATCTGGTAGCATGCTGTGCCTCCACCTTTATCACAAATTACGATGCAGCCACCCTGACCGCCCCATATGGGATATTACATGTCTCCCTTGTAATCCACGTGATAAATACTCCGGCACAAGCGGTAAACAAATATTGACACGGGCAAGGTAACATTATCGTGTCAGAGAGAAACTTACTTAGGGAAACAATAAACCAAGTATGGGCCTTTTTGTTTATGTACAGTACGTCAACTGTTTAGAAAGATCGAACTATTTGGAGGCGTTTAAATATTTGGGTTTGAAAATTAATGTGTGGTGAGATTTATAACTAACATGAATTGTACTATATCATACAGAGAAGATATTGTAATCGTGAAAAAAAAAGTACCTTGAGATTAGGACTTTTAAGTGCCCCAAACAAAAAAAGTGGGTCGTACACTTGACCATAAACATTTTAAACAAAGAGAAAAAGTCCAATTCAAATTCTGTGAGACCAGTGACAAAATTTTAAAAACATATTACGTAACTAAATGTATAAAACTAAACTAAACAAATTTGCTGAAGCAGAATTTTATTTATCTATCGACAAATAAAATAGGTTTATGTAATTTATAAAAAATAATAAAAAATGTATCCAAAACCACGTTGACTTACATAATTAAGTTCCTAATATGAGGAAGAAGTTATTTTCTAGAAAATATTTACTTACAATTTTGTCAGCTTCATTTGACTGAAAAATACGATGGGTGGTAAAATCTTCAATAAGTTGTGACTCAAATCCCTAAAAAATTAAATGTCAATCACTATTAGTAGTTTCAACGTGTGTGTGTGTGTGATTTCAACAACTATACAACATGGATTTATGTTTGATCCTTTTATTTATATATTATAAAAAATTTAAAATTTAAATGTTATCTATTCAATCAAATACAAAAAAAGAGATAAAAATAATAAAACAAAGTTGGAAATATATAACCGATATCCCAATGTTCACATCCTCTTACAACTCTAATTCAGATGCATTTGATCTAAATACGGCCCCATTATTCTTTATTTCCTTGTCATAAGCGTACTCCAATAATAAATGACTGAGTAAATATACTGTATAATAAAGTATTTTTAATTCAGGTACATATATACAAAACAATGGGGGCCCAGATTTTAGTGACAAATCATCTTTTTTTTTTATCACAGACGATACTCATATGCACATAAGCTCTGTTAATGATCCCCTGATATTAGAAGTGTATGCTTTGTATGTCATTTTATAGTAATTTTGAAATTTTAAGTAATATGTTGATGCTTTCATTAATTTTTTAGTCGTTTTAGACATTTATGTTTAATTAGTATCTATTTACTTCTGTATAACCATTAATACTCAAATATAAGATTTTTCACCACTCAGTTATCGGCTTGTAGGCTTCAAATTAACTTTACTTCTAACTTTACTTCTATCGAAGGGCAAATTCACAATCCTGTAAATATATACATATGTGGAAGGGGGTAGCTATTGCTTCTGAAGAAAGTATTTTTAAATAAATGTTCAAGTTTAGCAAAAGGCTAAGGGTTATTCATAACATTCAGAACAATTTAGTTTTAATTTGAAAAAGGCTCATATTTTTTATCTATTCGTGTGCCTTCTTTCAAATATTTCGTTTACAATACTAAGTAATTTTTTGTAATAATTTATAGTTTTAATGTCGTTTCACAGGTATTATTTTAAAGTTCATGTCATCAAAATACAGGCCCTGCTAATGATTGACTACATGATCAATACTGATAGCTGAATCAAATTTAATTAGGTAAAAAACTAGGATAAGAACACAGGTCTCGGGTTCGAATTTCATGTCCAGACTATCATTTTTCCACTTAATCTAGTATATTAATATCAATGGCGTAGAAAGTAGAGAAGGTCAGGGGGTTCTGAACACCCCCCTCCCCGTAATTTGATTAATAGATATGTATAAACGCTTTTATTGGATAAAGGTATATTTTCTATATGACCCCCTAGAAAAATTAGCCTTCTACGCCTTCGATTAAATTAGATGTGAGCTAATATAATTTAAAATACAATATTTTTCTTACAAATCTTTCAATGCGCTGTTCTTTTTGAAGGCGTTCTCGTGTACATATGTAATCAAGTTGTTTTGCAGATTCCTAAACACACAGATTACACATTTGTAGCTATTAATTAGGTGGATTACAACAGTGGCACGGTGTGACCCTTTATAAATGGCAACCGAATACCTTCACCATAAATTAGTCATTCAAACATTGTATTTAAAAAAAACTTTAAGCCAGATTTTTTCCTTTGGAAATTAAAAAAGGGTTAAATATTCACTCGAAAAACAAAATTTTAAAAAGAGCTGCCGTTTGTCATTCAATTAATATTTAAAAAAATTGTAGAATAAATTAGTATTTTATCTCGTTTTCAACGGTTACCAATGGTAAAACTGGATTCTAGCACAACTCGTCACTGGTCGATAATCATTCCTCTGTATATTGTTGTTAAGGGGTCTGCTTACCTAAGCGATGAAAGGCGTTGAACAGATTCCGATATCATAAAATATTTAAGATGTTTCGTATTTTAAAATATGGCTCACTCCAAGATGGAATCTAGAGATATATCTTCATATAATTAAATACTTTAAATTTAAAGTTGTGTGAAAATATGTCCTTTCAAGTAGGTGCCACCCATAAGGTAGATATTGATCATTTAACCAACAAATGTGAAGTATAGTCAATCTACTTTGCTCTTATAACATTCTTTAGTGATATGACTCACTAGAAATTGTGATATATTTTTTTAAAGTTTGGTTTTTCCTGTGACATTTTGACCCCAATAAATTAGCATTTTATTAAATCCAAACGAAATGGAAACAAAAAATATCTCATTGTCAAAAATGTTTTATATCAGTCAGGTTCATTGAAGCTTAGTAATTACGACTGCAAATAAAAGTTAAAATGGTTACTACAGATAGGTATCGTCCATCGAATTGTAAAATTATTAAGGATAGTTGAGATTCAAGGATTCAAAGATAATTGAAATTTTAGTTTATATTTAGATTAGTTTTTCGAAGATATCCCCTTTTGTCTATCCTGGACCAAATTTGTTTCAACTTTGTATCTTCTTCTGCCAACATTGTCTGCGATCTGATTCATTTCCTACAGTTTTGGTCTCCCTCTTGAATTTCTACCATCCACATCTCCTTCTATAACTATCTTCATCACGCTATTATATCTCAGTATATGTTCTACCATGTTAAATCTTCTTTGCAGTATACCTTTCCAAAGATTACTTTCTTCATTTTCTTTTCTTAGCACATCTGCATTAGATACCATCTCCCTCCATGATATTTTCAACATTCTCCTGTAGCACCACTTTTCAAATGCTTCAAATATTTTCATTTCAGCTGCGCCAATGATCCATGTTTCAGACCCATAAAACACAACCCTCCATACAAAAAATTTAGGAACCTTCCCCTGATTTCAAAACTTATGCTAGCCGAGGTTATTAATACCTTTTTTTGCTATGAAAAGCTTTATTATTCCTTCGCTATTATACTTATAATTTATTTATTTCTTCTGTTATTTTTTGTTATTTTACTTCATAGGTTCTAGTTTTGTATTCAGTTGAGTGATTTCCCCTTTACTGCACATCAGGATACTCTTTTTGTCGATCCTCACATTATATATCATTTTCAGTATTTCATCAATTATTTTTATCAGGTCTTGAAGATCCTCTTCACTTTCAAAACAAACAGCAATGTCATTAGCAAAACGAAGTGTGTTTATAAGTTCTCCACCTATTTTTACTTCCAGGCATGAGATCTTTTTTTTTATACATCTGCTAGCGCTTCTTCTACATAAGCGTTAAATATCATCAGAGTTAAATTGCTTCCTCGTCTAACTCCTTTTATTATTTTAGATTTCTTGTCATGATTGTTATCTATAATTAATACTGTCCAATTTTTTTTATAAGCTTTAAATTATTCTTTGGTCTCTGTACTTGATCCAAAACTTTCTCAAAATTTCAAAAATTTGATTATATTCCACTTTATCAAGTGCATTTTCAATATCCACAAATGAAGTATACCTTTTATTGCCATTCCTGTTTCTTTCTGATAGCATCCGAAAATACCTTATGTATTATCTTGTTCCTCTGGTATTTCTAAATCTATATTACTCTTCTCCAAGTATTGCTTCTATCGTCTGGTCCATTCTTTTTTGCATCATTATTGTAAACACTTATTTTATTGTTTCCTTGATATTAGTCCAAATTTCTTCTATAATTCCATTTTTTAATTATTTTTTTAGATATTTAATACTATTCCTGCCATGCTCCATCTTCCATTCTTTTTCCTTCGAATGTTTCAAGTTCCACTTATGTTGTATATTTCTTTGAGCAGCTTTTTTTAAACTTCATTCTAGATTACATCATCACCAATTCGTGGTCGCTATCAATGTCTACTCCAGGGTGAGTTTTTCACTGCATATGTGGTTATTGAATCATTGTTTTGTAAGAGTATAGTCTATTTGGTGTCTTGCTGTGTCTCAAGTGTATATTCCTTTTCTGTGAATCTTAAACAAGTTATATTGTTGTCAACCTGCACTATGTACAGAATTCTATATTCATTTCTCCCCTAACATTTATTCGTTCCAACACGTATTTACCTACCATTTTATTATCTTATTCTTCTCCTCCTACAATCGCATTACGATCTACAATAATTTTTAAATGATCGTCTTCTTTTACTCGACAGATGATTCCATCTAGCTTTTCTTACACTTCTTTAACTTCATATTTATGTGCATTAGTTGGCACGTATATCTGAAATATTATTTTGTTTGTCTTTGTCGGTTTTGATTTTATCTTCATCATTTTGATTGTATCTGTTCATTGGTAGTAGCTCTTTACTCTCTACACACTCTCAATAATTCGGACTTATAAATTTTCATTTATTTATCCTGTGTGGATGAATTCAAAATTTTCACTCCAAAATACCCCGGTATCTGGCCATCGCAATATATATATTATTTTTCAAACTGCGAATCTTAATATTTTATTTTATAATGCCTACTAGTGGATTAAACCAGCTTATTTATGGGACAAATCTAACAACAGACTTCAGAACATTAATTTACTACTTAACTAAATGTGAATTCATACTAAACAATTTTTTATAATCTATCTACAATTTATATTTTATTTATCAACCTTATAATTATTTTGAAACAAATCAGAATTGAAGGAAATATCATATCATTATAATATGTATAATGTTTTCTAGAATTCTGGTTTGGATTTATATATTCAGGACTCGTAGGTAAAATGGAGATTAAACTCAAGACTCGGAGACAAGAAAAAGTAGATTTGATCCATCACTAATCATCACATTGTTATGAAAGCCCACATTTAAGAATAAGCTTTGAACTTACAAGCACGCCAGTCCTTTAAGATTGGAAAATGTTTCTTCCTCAATACATTCAATTTGATTGTTGTCCAGGTATCTGGAAAATTCATAAATTATATAATTGTTTCTCATGTTTCAATTCATGCTAGAACCTTCATATAATTCAATTTTTACCTAGGATAGGAAGAAACATTTTTATAGTTACAAAAATTACTAACGCTACTTTCATCTAGTAATAATATATAGTAAAATATCATCAATGTTGACATCAAAAATGGTGACTTGGTGGTTTAGGGATAAGGTGGCGGACTTCTGTGCTGAGGGTCCGGGGTTAAATCCTCGGTCCTGGCGCAGATTTATCTGATTGACAAACCATTCCTTCACCTCTAACAAGACGTGTATAAATCACAACTTGTGAATGTGTGGAATGACAGACCTACACCGTGGTTTTTATCCCACGTTAAATTGTAGGTCCTCCATTTAATCTCACAATCATTCTACCATTACACATTAACGTAAGTGCGTACAACCCTAATGGGTAGTTAGAGGCGGTGTTAATAATAATAATTAAATAAAACCATTTTCTAAAAGGTCTATTCTTGATGAATATATATGGTGTTCCAATTTACGTGGAAAGTAACTGGGGTGTGGGTAGTGGACCTCAAAACAACACAAAAAGCCCTGGGAACACACGTCCTATATTCGATGGATCCCGAGATAAGGCCTGACAATCTCCTGCTGGATTTGTTAATAGCCCTACTTGATACAGCCATGTTGTACCTCTTGTAGATGACGTATCAAATAGGGTTATTAACAATTCCAGAAGAGCCATGGAAGGACTTATCTCATGAACCATCGAACGTAGGTACAATTCTATGGTTTAGTACAACTCTATAGCTCCAAAAATTCAATATTTCCATATAACTTTCTGTATAAACTAGCCTATACTCTTTGTTTTTTGAAAGCATGTAAAAAATTATCAGAGAAAAATGTAGTTGTATCATCTCGTATGCCTATCAAAGATCAGTATTAATAGACTCCAAGAATGAGAGATATACCTCTGTGATGGAAAATATTGATAAATATGGTATAGTTGTGTCTGCATTGAATATATTTTTAGGATTTATATAATCATGAAAAAAGTACATTGAAATCCAACAAATTTACTAAAAGACAAGACTTGTTTTAACGTAACGTTTACATAATTTGATTATAATAATAATTATATTAGAATTGTGAAATAAATAGGTGTACATAGTCTTTATTGAAATAGTTTTATTTAGTGTTTAATACACGTGTATAGCTCGCTAAGTCGTTCTGACAATGCTTAATTTAAATATGGGAATCTCATTCATTGTTTGGCATACAAACCGTGTATCAAAAACATTCCAACAAAGTTCGGTAGTTTATTCCTGATGTTGAAAATATAAGGATTGACAAGCTATCCCGGGGCCATCTCAAGTATCAAGGGTGGTACACGCTTCTTACCATTGAGGTAAAAACGTTATTATGTGGATATTATGAGAACTGCTTCCGCTAGTAAAACGAATTTGACATCCTAATTGTCTAAAGAGTGATAATTCATAAACTGAATGTAATCTACCCACTCCCATCATGTAAAAAATGGGGGTTTCCAACCTTATTTCTGCAATAAAAATGTCAAAATAATTATTACTAAAATTTTATTTCATATAACGAAACATAGACTCCAAATTAACAAAAATATGTATTTTAGAGAAAATGTAAAGCGCTCTCCTTTTTCGAGATAAGAAAACATGTTTGATTTCAAACACAAATGTTAATGCCTGTCAGGTAGGCAACCAGTATCGCTGTGCTGCCTCGCAGTGCAGTCGTACAACCGTTTACCAGCGCTGTGTTTGTATTATGTTCAGTATATTAGTGAGTTATTCCTACACAGTTCATAGTTCAGTGATATTTTTATTCATCCACAATCAAATGAGTATTGAAATCAAAACTAATTGAAAATAACTTCAAACAAACCCGCATCGCTAGGCACTTGAGCTAAATGTCAAGCTCATCTAGTCTAGTTTGCCGGGGTTGGGAAAATTTGGGCTCAAATCCTTGCCAGTTGCATCGAGAGTATTTTTTATCCCCAAATGGTCTTTCACTATTCTTCAACGTAAACGTGGGTACATTTCCTATAAATGATCTACATTTCTCAAAATTACCCCATTAGTGTAATTAAATTTGGTAGTCCGGACTTATGGTAAGACCTAGAGCAAACAAACAAAAAAATAATAATTTGAGCGTATTAGGTTGGTACTCACATTTCATTGAGCTTGAGAAGTTCGGGAAATATTTCTCCTTTCATTGTTAAGTTGTTATCAGAGAGAATCCTGAAAAACCATTTAAGATACATCAGTCATGAAACTGTAGATGAACCTTTAACTTTTAATCACATTAAAAATAGTTGAACTATGACACGTTGGAATGTTGACCGGAACCGTACTTTTGGTTTAGCGAACCAGAGATATACCACTGAGCAGAGGCGTAAATGTTATCCCAAATGACGGTAAAAAATAGGGTTTTGATTTATAAAAGGTGGTTCAAATGTTCATTCGTAGGAAATTAAAGGTATAACCGTTATATATTGTTCTTTTCACCATAATTCTAATACAACTATTTGTGTGTTAACAGAACAATAAATATGAAACACATCTTAAAATATGTTATATAATGATTCTTCTTAAAGGGGAAGAGGACGCGAGAAAAGGCCAGAATATTTTGTAGTTTTTATGGTGAAAATTATTTTTTGGGCTAAAATAAATAAAATATTGCCTCAGTACAGAAACAAAGTTTAATTTCTTTCATATGTTGATATCAACAAATCCTGAATATTTGTCATGAGCATGGTGGCATTATCTAACAAACTTTTAAGTGAAGGAAAAAAAATTATCATTAAATTCCAGGACACCAGTGACCAATATTCTAGACTTTTCAGGTCACTACTTGAAGAAAAATAAATTGTATATTTATACAGGGGCCATATTTGATTTATTTTGGCTAAAAATGTTTTACCATAAAAACCGCAAGAAAACTTGCTATTACTCGCATCCCCTTTAAAATCACCTTAAACAAATAAGCTATGTTTTTACCACCACGTTTTACTACCTTAAGCCTTATGCCTATGTGCTAGTTACTCTGCCATGTTAGGGATGGGGAAGGTTGAATTTATAGTAATTGTACCCACATTTGGGTGGAGGGAAATTGGAAAACCATTTAGGAAATATCTCCTTAGTACAACCGACTGGGATCGAGCCCCAATATCCCCGTCGTAGCCAGTCTAGTATATTGCAAGAATGATGCCTTAGACCAATGGTATTCAACCCGAGTTTCGCGCGCCCTCAGGGTTTCACGAAGTTATCTTAGAGGTTATGTAAAATTAAAAATAAATATATTATTAAATGATAAACACTGAGTAATTAGAGCCAGCACAAGAGACCCGGACTTATAGATTTGCGATTTGAGAACGTCATTTTTTTTTCTCTTACTCCTAGATGGGGATAAAAATATCTTAAACCTTTCATTAGTTAGATTACGAACTTTGGGCTACAAAGTTGATGAGATATTATATCTCGGGATACGTGAACAAAAACGAATGAATACCACTGCCTTAGACGATGCGGCCGCTGAAACTTGTTCCAACGACTACTTATTGGTGAAGAAGGGACAAAAATGTAGTTTTATAATAATTACACGCATTAGCGTGGATATTAGATGGTAAAAGACTAAAACACGGGGTGAATCGCACGTATAAATGATCCCAAGTGCACCGGACTTAGGTCCGAACCTTAACCTCCCTTATATTGCAAGATTGTCATCATATACCAGGTGACAGCCGTTGAGGGTAGCGCAAAGCTGCCTGACCTTGATGCAAGAACTTACAGCCATGACAAGTTCGTAAGATCCTTGAATCCCGATTTCAAGTGAAGAGTCTCCAGTTGGTTATTTTTCAGGAACAGCCACTCCAGGTTGCCGAGACCGCTCAACACCCCATCTGGCAGAGTTGACAGCAAGTTGTTACCAAGAAGCCTGGTAAGTACAATACGCTTAAATTAATCACACATGTCATCCCCAGCTGCCCCTGTAAGGCTCGCCACACACGCTCGGTCCCATGGAGCCTTCGTTCGAGCCAAGACTTCAATGAAACTCGATCATGTGTCTGGGGGAGGGGGGGAGGTTGGGTGTGGATTGATGTGGGTGTGTGGGTGGTTATATGTGGCTGTATGTGGTTTTGTGTGTGTGTGGTTCCCAAAATTAGTAGTACCACGACCCTATCTTTAGAAAGACAAGCCTTCACAACCCACCTAGCTCTAATACACATGAGAAAGGGGGAGGAGTAGTTTTTAATTTAACTATTTCTAACCCCTGTTTAAAAATTAAACACCGTATCTTACTACACGTTCGGGTTACATACCTATGTACTAATTACTTTAATGTGTTATGGATGAGGAAGGTTGAAGTTAGAGAAAGTGCGGACGCATTTCCTTGAAGGGAGGGTGGAAATTATTTTTAGAGAAACCAACCTCAGTACCTCAGTGCACACAGCTGGGATTCGAACGTAGATCTCTCCATCATCGGCAGTTCAGTCTATTGCGAGAGTGATGCTTTAGATCATGTGGCCACATAAGTAATGTAATTTTATAGAAAAAATCTCTCTTTCTCATAATGATATGTGTGTTAGGTATGCACATATTTTCGATTTCTTTTGATTACTGAATTCATGTCCACGTCACAGGCATGAACATGAAACCCGTTTCCTGTATCCGTAAGTTACTTGCCTTATCTTTTGCCCTTTAATCCTTTTTTTCTCGCTTTCCACTTTCACAATTTTTTTTTCATTATTTATATTATAAAATGTACACATTAAAAAAAAAGTGACGTGACCCAAAAAGAAAATCAGCTAACGATTCACAGTTTGGGAACCACTATAGTGCTGATTATAAGATAGGGCCATAGTGTAATAAGGCAAGGTAGGATTACTACTGTTCAGTACGTTTATATCGCATGTTCCATTGCACTTATCTAAGAGCTATCTCCCAACATTGACATATTCAATACAATGTCACATTTAGTCACATGTTAAATACAAATACACAGTCTAATTTTCATAGAAAGAACCTAATTTGACGGTGAGATACTTTACTAAATATACTTTCATGTAGGTGACCTGGTGGTCTAGGGGACTTATGTGCTGGGGATCCAGGGTTCAATCCTCGGTCTCGGCACAGATTTATCTGATTGCCAAACCCTTCCTTCACCTATGACAAGACGTGTATTAATCACAACTTGTGAATGTGTGGAATGCTAGGCCTCCACCATGGTTCGGATCCCACGTTAAACTGTAGGTCCTCCATTCCATCTCGCAATCACCCTACCATTACACATTAGCGTAAGCGCGTGTAGCCCGAACGGGTAGTAAGGAACTGTGCTAATAATAATAATAATACTTTCACGTATTCATACACCAAGTCATATTATCCGCACCAGCCAATTTTGGAAAGGTAATATCATTACCTATAAAATAACACAAATAATATAGTAAAATGGTTTTATTGTTTACCACATGAACTTATTTTAATTTCTAACAGGCCTTTCCTATGAAAATGGTAGGGTAGGTAATCAATATTTTACACTTACAGTTTTCGAAGTTTATGTTGTTTTCCAAAAACTCGAGTTGGTAAATATCTTATTCCATTTCCTTCGAGGTGGCTGGAATAATAATACAAATGCTGATTAAAATCGACACCAATATTATTATTTTAAATTATGATTATCAGGGATTAACTTTCAATTAAAAATGTGGCTAAGTGAGCAGTTAAAATAACAGGCCTTTATCAGGGAGACAATCACCTATTTACAAACATTTGCACTAAAAACGATTTGGCCATAGTTTGGTTTACCATCTCCTTTTTAGAGAATATTGGGTAAGTTTATTAAAATGTCACCTTCAATATCCTGTTCCCTTAAGCTAAGTGGTTTTGAATATCTGAGAGCTTTTGCCACGATTGGATGGTAGATTAATAAAACAATAAATATTTATAACAGAAATGTATTATTACACATAAAACAATTTTGGAACCAAATTTTCAAAATCTAGTCATCAGAAAACCACCCATAAGCTAATCGTTTTTTAGAAAACTGAACATACAATATTATTATCATGTAAAACATTCACCAGATACTGATTTTAAACAAAATCGTTTAAACTATTTTCGAATTATTTCAAATTAAAACATTTCTATCTTCAATACCTTTCAATTAATCCATCCACACAGCCGTGAGCGGGAGAGGAATCGTACAACAATGATTTAGTGAAAAACTACCTTGAGTAAATTGCATATGTCTAAGTGCGCAGAGACGATCCGGGAACAATCATCAAAACACAAGAAAGAACTAGCAAACATCAGAGAGAACATCACCAAGATACTAGTCGACAACGTCAGCATAACGACCCTAGAGGAGCTAACAAAGAGACAAGATTCCAACCTGGATCTCCGCTCAGGCAAGACAGTGTCGGTACCAGGCGGCCCAAACACCGGCACATCACCCGGATCCAATAGCGTCTCTAGCCCTGACAGACCCGAGATTCCCGTCGACACACAACATCTCTTAATCAGTGAAACAGCTACATCACCATCATGCCCTCACTATAGAAGTCCTGTAGTAAGCCCATTGAAGAAAGTACTGTTTCGAAGAGATGAAGACTCAAATATGGAAGCACCCGACAACCGGCAACTACTTCGAGCCATTCAGGAACTACCTCAGACCTTTGAGGATCGTATCAGAAACCTTGAAGTTGCATCGGGCTCTCCAAGGAAGGGACCTCAGGTGATCAGCGGGCACCCTCAACCATCGGCTGAGGCCTGGTCATCACTGAGACCTCTTGACTTGGCCACACTCGAAGTAGAAGAAAGCCAAGCTCTACGCCTGGCTTTGGCTCTCAAAGCCAAGGGAATAGAACTTCCTACGGGCCGGGAAAAACACCAAGTCAACTTTCTGCTGAGTCTCGCATCATGCTACAGGACGCTCACACCAGAAGCCCGTGGAATCCTAGTACACAGAATGAGCGTGCTTTAGATCGTATTGACCAAAGGTTGGCCTACCGCGATCACTGCGGCAGGTGGAGACTCCACAGCAATCTACCCGCCGGGGTTTATTCCACCGTCATCAGTAGTACCAGTCTACAGCCGAGCCCAAAACTTCTCATCGACAGGAGGTGAAGGGCGCTACAGTGGACAGCGATCGCGAGGAAGAGGCCAGAAGCGATAGTCGACCTCGTGAGAAGACGACCATACCTGATATGTTTAATGCTTAAAACCCCTCATGTATTTTCTTAAACTGTATCTATCACTTGTACCATGTAATATTCAAAATAAAGTCCCCAACGGCCCCTCTCTCACTCCCTGCCTCCGGCCCTCCTCTGTACCCCGCGTGCTCGAGATACCACAAAGGTATAAAAGCGGGGTACTGGGGAGGATCGGGACAGTCGTGAGCGGGAGAGGAATCGATTGTTGACTCAGCAGGAAGTTGACTTGGTGTTTTTCCCGGCCCGTAGGAAGTTCTATTCCCTTGGCTTTGAGAGCCAAAGCCAGGCGTAGAGCTTGGCTTTCTTCTACTTCGAGTGTGGCCAAGTCAGGAGGTCTCAGCCGATGGTTGGGGGTCCCCGCTGATCACCTGAGGTCCCGTCCTTGGAGAGCCCGATGCAGCTTCAAGGTTTCTGATACGATTCTAAAAGGTCTGAGATAGTTCCTGAATGGCTCGAAGTAGTTGCCGGTTGTCGGGTGCTTCCATATTTGAGTCTTTGTCTCTTCGAAACAGTACTTTCTTCAATGGGCTTACTGCAGGACTTCTATAGTGGAGGCGTGATGGTAGCTGTTTCACTGATTAAGAGGTGTTGTGTGTCGACGGGAGTCTTGGGTCTGTCAGGGCTAGAGACGCTATCGGATCCGGGTGATGTGCCGGTGTTTGGGCTGCCTGGTACCGACACTGTTTTGCCTGAGCGGAGATCCAGGTTGGAATCTTGTCCTTTTGTCAGCTCCTCTAGGGTCGTTATGCTGACGTTGTCGACTAGTATTTTGGTGATGTTCTCTCTGATATTTGATAGTTCTTTCTTGTGTTTTTGTGTCTTGTGATTGTTCCCGGATCGTCTCTGCGCACTTAGACATATGCAGTTTCCTCAAGGTAATTTTTCACTAAATCGTTGTTGTTCGATTCCTCTCCCACTCACGACTGAAGGAGATTCCTACTATCAGTAAAACAATACTAATATATCCATTTTGGACAAAGTCATTAAAACAATTTTCAAAACCTTTAGAATTAAAAACGTTATAATGAAACTACCCTTATTTCAATTTCTAGAATTGAAATCAAAATACAATCTTGAGGTATGACTATATATATAAATTGAAAAACACAATTTTTGAGTTTGATAGGGGGGTGTAAGGTGCATAAAACTTCAAAATACATCTTAATTGCCAATATTAAAATTCAAGATCGATATTAAGAAGATATATCAGTCAAATATTTAAATTACTATAATATAATATACATAAAAAATACCACATAGCAATATCACACTAGATATACTTACATTAGTTCAAGATTATACATCTCAAATGATGTATCTGTGAGATTGATGGTGTTGTACATTAAAATCCTAAGAAATAAAAATAACAGTATTAGAAACATTATTTGACATTACTACACATAATATAATATCTTGATAACGCTTAAACTATACTTTTTAAATTTAGTGGGACATTTATTTGTTAAACTAGCCCTCCTCATTTTACAAATACTTCTCACTTAGTCCAACCCAAGTTATTAAAAGGGAAAGGTGTTTATAGTCAGCACAGGACTTGAAGTTTGAATACATAAAAGTAGTGTTGGTAAATTATGTAGCTGTAAGATGTTTTCTATCATCGTCCTACTATAGACGCTTGCTTTAACCACGCATTGAAAACCACTTTAGATACATGTTATAACAGATTCTTATTTAGTGGCCAATTATTTGAAAAGTTTAAATTATTTATCTACCAGCTGTCAAAATGATCACCTACAGTAAAGAATGAGAGCTGCAAAAAAAAGATCATGCTAAATTCACTGTCATAAGAACAGTAATCCCATGTGGCCATTTTTCATAGATATGAGCCCATGCCACCGGTAATGAAAAAACATGTCGGTTCGGCATATCGCAAAGAGTTAAATACCTACTCCCCTATCCCAAAATGTAGGTTTAATGGATTTTCAACCAATTATCGCTCGTTTACTTAAGCTCCGTTCTCAATACGTTCATAAAACTATTGACACAAAGAACGCTAGCATTAATAACATACTGGTAATACCCGTATCACACGACACTAGCTCGTACTTGAAATCCAGTTTGCTAGCTAGCACGTCATCATCTAGCGTCGTGTGAATCAGAACAAGTGTACTGGTTCTGCCACTTGGTACTGGCTACCATACTAGTTGTGAGGATAGAACACGCGCTATTTTCATACTAGTTCCGACACTAGTCCTTGTAAGTCAACCAATCAATGCCCGCTGAGACTGTTGTGTAGAAAAACGGTATAGATGGCGCCAACATGGTCATCGAATGTGATTTTGTTGTTGGCAGAAAACTATTCTAAGCGTCCTTGTTAATATAATAGCAAATTGTCACAATATGACAATATATTTAATTAAATACATGTCATCTAAAAACGAAAAACTGTATTCTAGATCCAATTTTAGTCTAAATAAACTTGATAGCATGCCAACCTTGAGTGTATTTTTAGAATATAAAGTGTGGGTAGGCCTAAAAAAGAACATTTGTGTATCAAGGATATTGTACTTGGACACTCATGGACTTAGGGGCCTCTGACCACATTGTAAATAAATGAATACCAATTTATGGAGATACTAAACGTTAGTGTCACCCCGAATGTATTCTACCTAACCTCCGAGTGTATCATATTTAGCATCCCGCGACCATTATTTCGTCTTTCCAGCCAGTCCCGTGTCCATATTCTTTTTCCTACGCTCCCTCTCATAATTTTTAATGTCATTAGTAATAATGAATGCAGCTGCTGCACCCAAAATTAATCTCTGACGTTCGACAAATATTTGCACTAGAACCTAGTACCAAACTAGCAGCGTGTGAATACTCTAGTCCTATTTCTATTGTACTAGCTAGTATACATATATGTAGGCTCTTTATTTCTAGTACAAGCAAGTGTCGTATGATATTAGCTTTACATAAAAAAACACAACGGTTATCTTCAACCTCCAGACTCATCATACCAACCATTAAAGGGGTTTTGGTATGGATGAACTTCTATAAAATAAAAACATATTTTTTTTACAGTCAACATTAATAACATTTTACTATATTATTAGTTTCATTCTATTGATATTATCTATCTAAAACTGTCAGCTACGTATTTCATTTCATGACGCATGAGTACGTGAATATTTTACACATATAATATGTAGCAACCTTTCTATATAAAAAAAATTTGACCTTCTAAAACATGCAACATGATTCCTATTCCACTATTGAAATTAAATTATTCAAATAGCTCGAACAGGTACTAAGGCACGATGGGAAATATAATCCGAGTCCTTACTACACAACTGCTCGACACTTCTTTCTCCCTAAGGGTGATATCAACAGTTCTTACTTTCACGCATGTTAGAGTGCATCGGCTTTAGCTTAGGGCTGACGCGTGGATAGTACCCCGCCCTAGCTTAGCTAGGTTGCACATGTGGAGCTTGGCGGAGTCTCGTATCACATGTGGTGGAAAGGGCATATCATCGTACTTTTCAAGGGTTCCAGAAACACTTAGGAATGGGGGATTCAGGGCTGAACTGAAATAGAAGTTCTCCTTATACAAATGTAAGTCCTTGATGCCCACAGACGCTATATAAAGAGAGATTATTTTTTATATTTAGCATTATATATGTTTCTTGTCATAATTATTAAAAAATAAGGTAAGAATGGAGATTTATAAAATACAAAAGTGTTTAATTGCAATCAACTGTGATAACATTTTACTCTAATATTAACATACTAGTATATACAAGAGAAGTTTTGGTATGTTTATAATTTTCTTTAAGGTGAGAGTGTAGGAGACGTGATAATAGGTAAGTGTTTTTGCCGTTTTTATATCATAGCAATTTTTTGGTAAAATAAAACAAATGTTTCTCTAGTAAAAACAAAGAGTTCAATTTTATTCGCGTGGTGATATCAATAGTTCTTGAATATCTGTTAATGGTGTCCTGAAATTTAAAGACGACATTTTCTCTTCATTTAAATTCGTCTATGTTCAAGACAGAAATTTAACAAACTGTTGATATCACCGTGTGAAGAAAATTGAACTCTCTGTTTCTACTGGAGACATATTTTTTTTATGTAGGCAAACATGTGTTGCAATAAAAACTGTAAAATCATTTACCTTTTCTCTTGTCCTCTACACTCCCACCATAATACTGTATTATTACTAAGGCAAAAATGGGATGATGAAATATTTCTAAGACCTAAATTTGGCTTAAATCAAAATTTACATCGTCTAATTTTGTGGCAATAGAATAAAATTGTGATTGTTCTCTTAGAAAATTCATAGAAAATTCGATTATTTAATAAAAGGAAAACTAAGTAAATACAATCTTTGAATTAAACACTACCCCATGTTTTTATTATATAATATATTGTAATTATTGTTAGAGGGAATGGTGCTGGAATAGTACCAACCCCTACCCAAATAAAATCAGCTCATACACACCCAGTACTTTAAGGTTTTGAAGTTTTTTTTTCTTTAATTATCTTTTCAGTAACTTATCGAACTATTAAAAAAGGTTCTTCAACCGGTAGACCGAATATTTGTATATTATACTAGCAATCCCGCATGGCGTTGCCCGCGAACCGCTCGGGTATAAGAATTATATAAGCTCCTCCTCCTCCCCCAGTGGTGCCCGTATCTCTTAAACGTAATTATAAGCCAGATAAAACACATTTTCTTAAAAAAAATTGTTAAAAATAGCCTAATTAAAAATTTAGAAATCCGGCTTCGAGGTGCATTCGGACCACCTTCAGTCCACCATTTTAAAAATTGCATATCTCTGCGTGCCGTAGATTTGGCTGGGCATCGCACACAAACAAACACTTCCTTTTTTTTACTATAGAGGATTATAATTACCTACTTGCATGCCAAATTTGAAGTCTCTAATAATTATAATTACGGAAATAAGGCAACTTTAAAGCGAAAATATAAATCCTCTTTATTCCCTATCCCGTGGGAATTTAGAAAAATCCGACCTTATTTCTTATCTAGATCATAAAAGGAACCTGTGTGCTAAAATTCAGCTTTCTAGGTCCAAGGGTTTGGGATGGGCGTTGATTAGTCAGTAAGTGAGTCAGGACTTTTCTTTTTATAACTATAGATTGTTCATATAGTTTTCTATGATCTATTATGATACGTTTTAGATGATTGCTATACGTTGTATCTACATACATGCGTGTCACGTTCCTAGTGACTGTCTGAGGAACCTGAGAGAGTCCCAAATACTTGCAGGACAGCCAGGTGACATTGCGACAACTGCAGTTTTGAGGGAATCCGGAAATACCTGCAAAAAGAATGTACAATGATGTCAAACGCGTAGCCAAGGAAGGGAGGGGTAAGATACTATGGAAACGGGGCATATTTAAAAACCCATGCGTACCCATTATTTACTTTTGGTTTGTTAATTTTTATGAAAAAAAAAAATTCAAAATTGTGTGTTTATCTGGCTGCAATTTTCTAATAAAAACTTTAAATCATCAATATCCGAG
>CABEEJ010001583.1:46338-69473 GCA_901482245.1 Timema douglasi
CACCAAGGTCGGTGTAAAGTGGGGGGGGGGGGATGATACCCTCTTCAATAGCTTCCTTTTAATATGGCTCTGCTCAATAAATTTGTGAAAAATGGTTTGTTTTTTTCAATTTCAATTTCATGTTTTATTAATTTTTTTATCAACTTTTTTTTGATAAAATATACTAATGAAACCCATAGCTCAGGATTATGTTCAAATCCTCTCACATTCCCTCCCACAAAGTTAAATTCCTCTCTCCAGGAGAGAGTGAGAGAGGGTGTGTCATACACCAGGTGGATGGGAATCCAAACTACCCTCCTTCCCTCCCATATTTGGAAAGCCCACATGGGTGCCCTTGGTTGGATCTCCTCCCCAAAATGTCAACCAATACTACAGTTAAGTAAAGTTAAAATGTACCTTTTCAAGATATGAAACGAAACAGGGGGTTGTAAAATATTTTAATATTTCATATAAATTATTCTAATTTATGATACAGCAACGTAAACGGTCGTCAGAATTATACAGCTATTCAAAGTATTGTGCGTTGGCTATAAAAGGCTATCTCCAAAGCATTTGACCATAATAGAATTGCACATTCAAGATGCTCGAGATTAAGTTAGCAGTAAATTGGGTCTAATCTACTATTTTAAGAATATTAAATTTTTACTGAATATTGTAAATATTATGAACAGATGAAATAGAAGTATAATATAATAATCATGGATTTAATATCCAAGCTATTACATTGGTTAGGCATGATTATAGCTGCATCTAAATATAATATCCTTTATATTTAAAAATGGCACCTGGACTCTGGAATCAAACCCGGGACTTAATAGTACGCTAGAGCTCTAGCCACTGAGTTATCTAGGAGGAATCCTATGCCCAGGGTGTCACGACTCCTGGATAGCTCAGTGCATACAAAGCCAAAGGTCCCGGGTTTGATTCACGTGCCCAGGTGTCTTATTTTTTTCAATTTAAAGACAATGATATAATAATATAAAATATAAATAATAGTAGAATTTTTTTTCTATTTAGAAGGAAGTTTTAGAAAATATGTATAATTTTTTTTTGCGATTAATATTGATAATATTTTACTGTACAATTAATTAAATTTCATAGGGATTGCTAATATCACCGTGGGAACCGCGAGTTCTTTCCAGGATATTGGGGTGCGTTGTTTATTAAACTCGATTTAAAGTGCTCACGGAATATTAAATGTTTTGATTACTAACAATAAAGGAAAACAGAATCAAATAAAATCAAATAAACAGCTACCTAGGTGACAAAAAACACTAACAACCTAATTAAACATTTAAATATCAATCTCTTTTAATATTCAGTCAATATAAAACTCACGATCGATGTCTGCGGCACCTGTGTCATTCACATAGGTCTCCCAATTGTCATCAACCCACTAGTCCGTACAAATCGTGCCGAAATGAGATCCACGAACATCGGACGCGCTGGTCCTCACCCAGACACACTGCCCCTCGCCCGGACACGCTGGTCCACTCAACGACATGAGCCTGAACTCCAACTGAGATACCTCTGTTGACCACCAGTGGTGTATATAGGGGCTGGAGTTGAGTCTCTTGAAATCTCCATTTCCATATTACTGAGTTCGAAGAAAATTAGCCCAGACTCTTCTGAATGTGTCATATTCCTTTCAATTAATCTCCCTCTATGTCCCTTCTACCCCCCCTGGCAGTAAGGTTGGCCTAGATATATGCTGAACAAGGGTGGGGAGAGAATACATAAAGGAAAAATAAATGGCAAATACACCAGCTCCACGGTTGGACCCTAATCAAGTTACAATATTATCAAAACTTATAAAATAATACAAACTATATAGTAAAATATTATCAATTTTGGCAAAAAAAAAATGTATTTTCTAAACGAACCTTCCCATGAAAATGTTACTGTAACGATGGATTCCTATGCAATATCCGTAAAAGGGGTGGAGCTGTTTTGAGCATCCATCAGCTCCATCTCTAGGGGATAGATGAGGAGGTGAAGGGGGAGGAAAGGACAGCGGTTCCGGAAGGGCGGTAAAAATTTAGATATAATCTTGTTTTAATTTGTTTTATGTATTGATTTCCCATGAAATATGGAAGAAAGTCATATCAACAGAGTTAAATGCATTTAGAATAGAAAATTTAAGTTTTTTTAAAAAATATACCAACTATTTACCTACCTAATATTCTGATTTTGATTTCAATAATTTGAGAGAGACTTATTAGAAGCTCTTAATTTAAATTTTATAAAAATGTTTTAAAATGTTATCTTTATGAGACGATTGTATATAAAAAGTATCCATGATAAAAACACGTAATTCAAGGAACGTGGTTTCCCTTAGTAAGATTTGGCTATTTTTGTTTTTAAATTGATTGATCTGAAATAACAGAATAAATCAATTATTTTTTTATTAAAATTTCAAAATCTAGTGATTTGAGAAAAACAAATATTATCATGTTCTACAGTACAGTATGTATGTATACATATTTTTTAATAAAACAAAGTGACTTTGATTAATAAAAATTAACTCGAATAATCGATAGCTAATACACTCCTAAAATTCCATGATGTGAGCCCGCAAATTAATTTATACCGACCGAGTGGCTGCCACCGTTAACGATGATAGTGCCAACATTTGCGGATAGAAGGTGTTATGTGGTCAGCACAACGAACCCTCAGGTCGTTAATATCTGTTGTTTAGATCGGAGCTTCTACTTCTTTATTCAAGTAGCTTCACATTTGTCCTAACGAGGATGAGTTTTACTCGGTTTCAGACCCGCTGTTTCACAGACAAATTCTAGGAGCACCGGGAATCGAATCTGAGACCTCTGGATCGGTAGCCAGAATCTCTGATCACTAGAATACATAATTCATAAAATATTATAATATTATAATTTTAAAATTAGATTTTTAAATTTAAAGAGTTAAAATTGTCCCATTATTTACTGTAAATTTTTATTCCTTGAGAGTGGAGGATGGCATTATAATGCTTTTTTCTAGAGAAGCAACATGAAATGATTTGACCCTGGTGTTGTGTGATATTGTTATTGAACTGTCACCTGAAACAATTGACTTCTACTTACCACAGGTACGATATCCCGGCGTCTCTC
Source organism: Timema douglasi (assembly GCA_901482245.1). Taxonomy (NCBI): domain Eukaryota; kingdom Metazoa; phylum Arthropoda; class Insecta; order Phasmatodea; family Timematidae; genus Timema; species Timema douglasi. Next base: position 49,446 of record CABEEJ010001583.1, read on the forward strand.
CACTCACCGAAGACAAAAGAAAAGTTAAAAATTCTATGTTGCCATGGAAATCCGCTAGGAGGGAAAAAACGAGTTAGTTGATATTTTAAAAATAGTTTTAGTTACAAATTGAAAGAATCCTGGAAGTTTTTAGCAGTTTAGTCAAGTTAAACTTTTTAACCAACCATTTAAAAATAAAAATGTAAAAAATACACATTTATGTTGGACCTATTTTACAAAATTTTGCACCCAGGTATTGTGTGTTGCACCCCAACCTTAGCGATGGTACTATAATTATTATTATTATATATTGAAGATAAAAGGAGCGTGGCATTGTTTGTTTAAAGGGTTAGGAGGCAGAGTTTGTTTATATTGCATTTTAAACTGCTTTAGTATAGTGGTCAGCGCAGCCGGGGAGGGGAGTGGAGGTTCGTCCCATGCTCGACCAATCTGTGAAGGGTAGTTGTCATAGCAACCGATGTACGTTTCCAGATTTCTTGACAGTCACTGAGTATGCTTGTATAGTAGCAACGCGCAAACTCCCGCTATGTGGCAACTATGCCCCCAAGCCTACCCACCACGCGGATCCTAAAGCTGTTTAAAAAACATTATAAACTATACCTTAGAACTGTTCTCAACACCCATTAGAACACTCCCCTGCTTCAGTGTCCTAATGGTTTAAACCAGTGGTATTCAACCAGGGGTACGCGAAAAAATTTAGGGGCTACAAATTAAAAATTACATGTAGGATTATTATAAATGAAAAAGACAGTTTCAACATTTTATAAAACCAAAACTATTTAAGATATTTACACTCACAATGCACAGTTTTTTAGGGATACTCTGGATGTTTACTATAGCAAACTCAATGATTGTATCATATAACAATAATGAGATGGTTGAATTCTTGCCAAACACGCCATGTGGGAATGTAGGGAACGCGAATTTGAGGCAGTATGTATGGAATTATTTTTATAGAAAAATATTTTCTTGGCCAAAATAAATAAAGTATTGCTTTAATGTATAGTCTAATTTTTTTTAGCATTGTGATATACACAGTTGTTGTTTATCTGTCATGATCATGGTGGCATTATATGAGAAACTTTTTAAATCAAAAGAAAAAGTTGTCAACAAAGTCCAGGACACCCTTGAGATATTCAATAAGTGTTGAGGTCACTATATGAATAAAACTAAACTCTTTGTTTCTATTTATATAGTTTTTTATTTATTTTGACCATTAAGTTTCGATATAAAAACTGCAAAAATACTACAATTTCCTCTCATTCCCTACTCTCCCACCTTAAGGTAAAAACGACTCCTTTCGACATTGATTTCCGGAGCGCTACCAAACAGATTTATTTTAATAAAACCTTATATGTTCATAATGTGAAAAAATAAAAAAATTAAATATTATTTTAAATGATGGGAAGTGAGGAACATTTTTTTAACAATGATTGAAATTAAAATAGGGCGATACACACAGAATATTCTACCTGGATTAATTGAATTTATAACTTACTTTTTTTAAGCCCAAAGGCTACATTAAGAGGCTTTCATTATAAAATTGACGCATGATGCGTAAACAAACTAGCTAGTAACTATTAACTAATCCTGTAGCTACGTTGTTTATCCTGAAGTTAAAGTTCGTCCTGAAGAGCAACTTCTATGTTAGCTCACCACAAGCTATGACGTCCTCGTCTTCCCCTCTAGGACAGTCATTATAGCCGTTGCACATGGACCGTTGTGGGATGCAGACCGACATGTTGGCACAAGGAAATGTACCTGGACCACAAGGGGCTAAAACAGACACACACGTGGTACTCATATGTACAGATTGGAGATAGAAAAACTTCACTTTAGTTTTTCCGGAATATTTACATCTTAAGAAAATTCTCAGGATTTTTTTTTTAGCTATTAAAATAAAATGAATTCCTCCATGAAATGTGCTGAATTTGATATTTTACACTTTAGTTTAATTTATCGGTTTCTAGCATTTTGCAAGTTTTGAGCCCAGTAATTTTCTCTAAAGCCATCGTGACACCTTGTTTTTTTTAAACCATCAATTTTTGTTAGCACCACGTCTCATAACCCATTCTAGTTGAACGCATATGCACTAAATACGAAAGTGTGTTGAATTTAGAGGATGTGTGCCCGAATTTTCTTGAAGATAGAGTGAAAAGCCATTTTGGAGTAACCCCCCTCAGTACACTTGACCGGAATTTGCACTCCGATCTACCACTCATTGGCAGCAAGGGTGCCTCCACGTTACTAGACAATCACCTTATATGAGTCAGAGACTTTTCAAAGTGGGAATCCACTTGCCGCATTGAGTCAGGCAGCCAATATCTGGGGGGGCAGAGGGGGGCATCTCTCCCAAAGCTCCTTTAACCCACTATGTTTGTGTCCTTCGAGCGTAGCCAAGCAAGTAAACGCGCGTGGCGGGCTATTTAGTGACCCCGTGGCTGCCATTGGTCCCTGTCATCACCGGACAGCTATAAAATTCACCGTAGACAGTTACATCAGTGGGATGGTGGGGAGAGTTGGCTCCTCCTTTAGCGAGTGGTGGAAGCTCACGTCAGGGAGCTAAGACACAACCTAGGAGAGCTTTGACTTAGTTTGCTTAACTGGGATTCAAAACTCGACCTTAGGAATCATCCTGAAAGGGCTTTTACCTAATTTTGGGCCCTATAGAAAGGTCAGGCGTCTAGCCTTATGAATCGCCCTGAAAGAGCTTTCAACCTAAGTTTCCGATTGGGGACCTCATGGAAGTGGCCTGATCAAATTTCCTGGAAGGTACTATCTACCAACCGTCTGGTGTGTGGTGAGTCTAGGGTCCCCTTCTCCCCCAGTAAATCCCACACAGACTATATTGACAAAGATCTAGCCACCCATCGTGTAAATCTTCCGTACGTTGCCCAGGGGCTACCACTATTTGTTATTTAATCCATTCAATAATATCCGGAACATAATAACACACTTTTTTTTAAACTTATCAACTAATAAACTTTATATTTTCATATCCAGATCTTATCAGCCAATTATGATCCTTCATGAACTTTCAAAATATGCCTAAATTGGTCATTAGTCTACTAAATAAAAAATCTCGTGTCTGCCAACAGCTTACCATTCTCACCCTTAACAAAATTTGCCATAACTTTTCCTATACCGTTGATAACCTAAATATAGTTCCCTGATACATTCTTATTCTTGCAAACTTTATCTCGATAACTTTACCCTTTAAATACTTTATTTTTTTATATTCTGAATAAGGCACTGGCCTTCCTTTTTGAACGTATATAAGTTTTAAGGTCTTATTCACTATGACTTTCTAACTAATGTAATTTTGGTTCCGTTTTTCTGTTCTATCAATTTTGAACACTCTTTGTCAAACCATGGACTCTTCCTTCTATTTTTTTTTCCAGAGACCTACGCTGCTCTTTATTACATTTATAATATTATTCCTGAAAATTTCCCCCTGTTTTTGTGGATTCACGTTCTCCTCCTTACCTTGTGAGCACTCTAGGGAAGTAAACCTATTAAAAATTTCAACATGATGTATATTCCTACATTCTCCATCCCTCAGTTCCTCCACGTCCTATCTTTCTAACTAGTCCGGCAGATTTCCCTTTTCGTTACCATCACATCTTACTACCCGTTTGGTTTATACTCCCATGTACTAATTACACTAATGAGTTAGGGATAAGGAGGGTTTAGGTTAGGGGAGGTGCATCTGCATTTGCGTGTAGGGAAAGTGGAAATAGATTTAAGTAAAACCACCCTCAGTGCATTGACCAGTATAAAATCCTGGTCTCCTCGTCTACGGCAGTCTATTCTATTGCGAGAGTATCATCAAAGACCATGAGGCCATCGAAGATTTTTTTTTGTTAATTCCTAAGTTTTGCTACTAAAAATTAGTGGTCCGAGACGCAATCTACGCCCCTGTATGACCTGCCACACAGTAAGCTTGTATGACGTCTTTTATCGATCAGCAAGGGGATTTATTTGAATTTTATCAATATCATTTATGATTGAAGACTAAATTGATTAGATTAAACGCCGCTAGTAAACAAATTATAGGAGAAAAGCCACTTTGAGTTGGCCATGAAAAAGTATCTTTTTAACGATTCTTTGTGACGCTATGATTCAGTATAATCTTCTCACAGATGGGATTGCCGTGACCAGGACCATTTTTAGCCTTCCTTTTCATAACATGTGATCAGAGCAGGCCTTATTGTTTGCGGCAACTTGTAAGAAAACCTAATCCCTCTCCCAACTGTTTTCCATAAGAAAATAGAATAAAAGTTCAAAATGTACAGAATGATGGTGGTTATTCAAAAAATTCAGAAAATTAGATTGATTTTTTTAAATATGTTTGTACTTCAAAGGCAAAAGTATTACACTCTCGGGTGTCAGAAAGTTGTAGGTAGGGTGAGTAAAGCAAGATTGGGCATGCCTAAGCTAGAATGTTTTATAAGAGTTTGCGAGGTTTTGAAATTTTGAAGTTGAAGTTGAAGGCCAAATCTCATTCGCTTCTAGTCCAACATTCACAATAGCCCTCGCATCTTCGAAACATTTAGAAGAACTTCGATATAATATGAACATATTTTAAACATTTCATTATAATCCGGGCGCACATAGGGTGACACAAAACGCTTCGAAACACGGCGATGTGAAACAATTGTATTTCATCGTGTGTCATTCTACTTTGACTACATGCTTTCAAATGAGTCACTGCACACTGGCTCACATAAGCTGGAACAAAAGAACACTGGCTCACATAATTTGGAACAAAAGAACACTGGCTCATATAAGTTGGAACAAAAGAACAGTGGCTCATATAAGTTGGAACAAAAGCACACTGACTCACATAAGTTGGAACAGAAGAACCCTGGCTCACATAAGTTGGAACAAAAGCACAATGGCTCACATAAGTTGGAACAAAATCATTCTGGCTCACATAAGTTGGAACAAAAGCACACTGACTCACATAAGTTGGAACAAAAGCACACTGGCTCACATAAGTTGGAACAAAAGTGATACACACGACGACACGTACAAATTGCTTCGACTCCATTTTTAAGTGAACTAATTTGGTCAACTTAGTTAAAATGTGTTATTATTTACTATGATATACTCCTCCAGTACTTCCCAAATTGCTCGAAATACATCAGTCAAAAACCTAAAAGTATTACATCTAGGTACTCTATAATATAAAGCTTATAATGTTCCAAAACTATCACCTGTCACAAGATAAATTACAGTGATTTGAAGCTTTAACTTTGCTGGAAATGCATCCCTCATAATGATTTTTTTTTCTGAGTTTTTTACTTCATTTTCTCATAAAGTTATTCAAATTGTTCTTTAGATATACATAAATAGTTTATGAAGGCTTCGGGATCTTCCACAGCTAATTTCAACAATAAACCTTCCAACGCCCCTTTGTTGTTTCGACGCATCACCCAAATTCTAGTCCACCAACGTTGACATCGTCTCTGTTTCTTTTAGATAATTTTTTAATTTACTGACACACTTCCATTTAATGTTCACAAATTATTTCAACACTGACACGTACAATTTTCTTCGACTCTATTTTTAAGAAAACTAATTAGGTCAATTTCATTGAAATGTGTAAATATTGGCCTTTCAATTTTATTGTTTCACTTTGGTTGAATCAACCGCTTTGTACAACCAAAGTGAGCCATGTATTTTCAACAAACACGTTGAAACAAAGCAACTGTCTTCCCTACTCTCATGTTACATCCAGTTTGAATCACTTATTTCGTGAAAAATACGCCACAGCGCAGACGCAAAGCCGGTCGCCCTGTGCACGTGAAGTTAGTCTCCTTCAAAATGTTGAACTGTGGGGATCGTTCTTGTTTTGTTACTTTCTTAAAATGAGTGAAGTTAGAAAATTTGTCAGAGAGCTTCCTCAGTTTCAGTATGTACTTTTACAAGTTCTTTCTCAGTTCTTTTTTTATTAATAGGATGCACCCAATATCTCTTTCTTGATGATATGACATACCATTTCAACATATAATATATACATTTTTAACACCAGGTCTATTTGCCTATGTGCTAATTACGCTTACAAGCTAGGGATGAGTAAGGATGAATTCATAGAAAGAGTACCCGCATTTGTGTGGGGGGAAGGTGGGAAATATTTAAGGAAAACTTCCCTTGGAACACCCGACCGAGATTAGAACCTCAATATTCCCGTCATCAACAATATAACCTATTGCGGACGTCGCGCGTTAGACCACGCGGCCACAGAATCGGGTATGATAATATTCAGAACTAAACAGTATTTTAACACCAATTAGTGATTAGATAACATCTATAATTTAAGCTAAAAATAAATTCAGATATGTCAGTAGGCCCCTATAAAATAATATAGTGAGCTTTTGTCCTATCCCCTTTACACGGATGCACTTATTAGATCATTTAAAAGTTAAGAGCAGTTTTTTTGTAAAAACCAAATAATTCATCTTTGACTTTAGCCTCGATTTATCTTCACATGTTTCAAGCTTCACTTTGACTTTAAATCTGATTAAAAAAGTGATTTTTCCAAACACCTACTGTTTTGTTGATAACAGATAGATAGGTTTGTCATCACTTCATCTTGCCTCCTTTCCTGATTTCTAAGAATTTGTCTTCAGTCTTCGTGCAATCACTCTGTAATCACCTTGATTGCAGAAGCATTCATCCGGGACAGCCGAGGGGGTAGTCGTGTCGGTAATGTTTCCACTTATCCCCCAGAGTGCCGAAGAAGACACCTAAGAGACCTAACCAGTCAATCACGAGATTGAGCTCACAGAGATGATGAAAATAGATGAGAAAGAAAGACTAACTCCACAGGTTGTCTCCTTTTTCTTTTCTTTTTTCTCCCACGAAGGTTTTTATAGGATTAAAAATGTATCTAAATAAGTTAGAGTAGACCTAAGACAGTCATTGAGATCAAGGTGTGAGTGTAGGCATCATAGGCTAAGGGTAGTATTTTTGAAGTTTTTATATCAAAACTTTTTTTATCAAAATAAATGAAACATTGCTCCAGTAGAAACATAGTGTAATTCTCTTCATATGGTGTTATCAAAAGTTTTAGAATATGTCAAGGGTGTCCTGGAATTTCGTGACATCTTTGTATCTTCGTTTTAAAAAGTCTGTAATCTAATACCGCTATGTTCATGGCAGATATTCAACAACTGTTGATATCACCATGTGGATAAAATTAACATTTAAGTTTCTACTGGAACAATATTTTCTTTATTTTGGCCAAAAAAGAATGTTTTGATTAAAGAAAACTCTGCAAGCACACTTCCCCTAACTCGATCTGCCTATACTCCAACCTTACTACATAGTAGAAAGTAAATATTTCACTTGCGACGTTTTCACGAACATTCACCAGTTTTTGGGGCTATGGTCTAAACAATATAGATACTCCTCACAAGCTTTTTTAAAAAATAATAAACAAATATCTGCCATATTTTAGATAATAAATGTTCGTCCCAAATTTCAAGGGAATCTTGACACACCCCTGTCGCCACATAGTCTATGACGTAACTCTCGCGTTAGACTATACTGTCGAGGTTCTAATCTCGGTCGGGTGTACTGAGGGTGATTTAAAAAAAGTTGATTGGCCCTAACGGAAGTAGGTATTTATTTTTACCTATGTTTGACATAAAAAAATTACCGAGACACTAAAAGTGCCATGACCCGAGAAAGTTTGGGAATCTCTGTTATAGGAAAGGTGTTGATACTTTTCCCCTTCAATTTGTCGTAGACAATATTATGAATTAGAAAAACAACTTCTTAAATAACGTGGACTATCTAGACATACACAACGCGTATAAGTGCTCTAGTAGACGGCCTTCTTTAAATCTCTATACACAACGCGTCTAAGTGCTTTAGTAGACGGTCTTCTTTAAGGTGTCTATACACAACGCGGGACCGAAGCACACCAATCACCTAACAACCTTTGTCACCACTGAAGACCCTGGATATTATGCTGGTCTCTAAGTTCACGACAATATTCCATTTTTGTTACTGCAGCGGGTAAGGGGGAAATTATCCGACCCATCCAAATCAACTCCCAAGAAAAATAAATCCTTCCAGATCATATTCCCATCCCAAGAAAAGAAAATCCCACCCCAACCTTACAACCCAAGTGCATCGCACGCCATCACCCACAAATCGTAATCACATCACACCCTCCTCAAGCCAGAGGGAAAATATTCGCTAACACTCTATGAACATCTACAACCATCAAGTTCCACCTCAAGAGGTAATATACTAATAATGCCCTTGTAACTTGCTTACAGCCTTATTTCGTTTGTTTCATTTCATTGAATATATACATTCATATCACGAGGATTAGGCTAGTACGCACTTGGATACATTGTTTCGAAACATTGTATGCATACAGTTTTGATACTTTTTATGAATAGATCAAAACAGTATGTATATACAGGCGTAGATTTAGGGGGTTAAAGGGTCAGTTGACCCCCCTGTGAAAGTTATAAAGCTAATATAAAAAACAAAATGAAAATAAAATTTTTGAAAGAAAATACAACACATAAATTATAAATATTTTTTATTTTTTAAGCGCAGACACCTCTTAATCCGGGTCCACACATCCGTTATTCGTCCACGTTTATTCAATTTTTCGATATGACTCACACAAGTGTGGAAAAAATACTCGTTTTCGTATACTAATATTTGTCGTGCATAGCGAGTAACGAACATTTTTCCACATAGAGACGGTAGACTGCCACGCATCAAAGAAGACTAATAATCACCTGAGAGCAGTTCATCCACGACTATCGAATATAGAATATGTGTGGACAACAGTAGTGGTGGAGCTGCAGGGGGACTCTGTCCCCCTGGAATATATACCCCCCAGAAATATTTAAAATACTCCGAAATTATCGAATATGAAGCTGAAATATGGCCTTGAACCAAACACCAAAATTAACGGCTTCTAAAGTAGCCCCATGGCTTCTTTGGTGCTGACTGACAGCTTTGAAAAGTTACCAGACCAAATTATGTATCCCTACGCCAAACCATATGAGCTACAAAAACACGTATTTATCAGCTGTCACTTCTGACAGTCAAAATTTAGGTATATACCTAAATGTTGACTGTCAGACGTCAGCTGTGAGCTGTCAGTCAGCACCAAAGAAGCCACGGCGCTACTGTAGATATGCTTTCTATTGTCAAAAATTTGCCGGAAAAGACCGCATCAAATAACTAATAGACTAGAGGCATCTAACTGGCAGAAAAAGTCAAAGGAAGAAAGTTCTAAATAGCTTCCGAAGTCATTAAAATTTCACAAATATCTAGGGAAGGACAACTCCAACTATCTTCTAGACGCATGTCATTTTGAAGAATTTTCAGCCGAGGTACACCCCAAATAGCCTAGTTTCTGAAATAATTCCATTTTCAAAATGTTGTCGGTGTAAGACCGCTTAAGAGATTTTCATATAGAGGTATTTAAATATCGTAAAACATTAATGTGAGGATCACTTTAATAGCTTATAGGGGCATCAAAATTTCAAAAAATTTTAGGGGAGAAACATTTTAATAGCTTAAAAAAGAATCTAATTTAAAAAAAATCAAGGCGAAGACTACTCATAGCTTCTAGAGTGAACAATTTTTCAAAAAATTATTGAAGGAGGGTCACTCCAAATAGTTTATAGAAACCATATGATTTAAAAAAATTTGAAGAGGTTGACCACGGTTTAAAACATACATAAGATCAAATGTGAGTGATAAACTATTAAATGGCTTTGAACATAAATCTAGCATTGTTAAGTAACTATGTTATTTATAATTATGAACCCTTATGAAAATGATCTGGATACGCCCCTGTATATTTAGCATCTATACAGTGCATAGCGTCCATATAATATTGATTGTTTCAATACATAATACTTTATTTAGTTTTCGAAGGTATCTCAAACGAAATTGTAGTGACTGTTTGAGCGTTTAATACGTTAATTATTTCTAAAAAAAGATACATAAAAAAGAATAAAACGTTGAGGGCGAAGACAAATAAACTGGTCATGCTAATAGCCTTTTAAATGATCTAAAACTATAAGATGGAAAGGTGTTCATAAACTTCACAAGACAAATTTTGAAGCATTGCTAAATATGATATGATGTAAAATATCAAGTAGAAACACAAAATTTAGGATAGCAATTAATTTTAAATCAAATTAGCTCTAACAAAACGATTTATAGCCACTGGAAATTCTTACACAAGCTTGATGAACACATTCACACTATACAAGCTAGCAATTTCTGAATTCGTTCAAGAAGTCTGTGAAGCCATCATACTACACGTCAATGTAATAAAACAAAAACACAATTTCATACTAAATCATTTTTATTATATGACAATTACTGAAATTCTTGTTTTGGTAGGACAGTAAAATATTTACCTTGCTAATGGTTAACAAAAAGTAAAAAAGTTAAAAGAAGTTAAAATAAAAACATTTTCATAATTTGTACTTAAAATAATTACATTAATAAAAAATTACATCTTGACTGTAAGGTAATCATCAATTTTAGGGTCATTTTTGTTATTTGTATGTGAATTTCTTGGGGTTGATGAGGGTTGATAAGAGGAAATGTTCAGTTGAACAACTGCTGGCCCTTTGTGGACGAACAAGTAAATGTAAGGTAAGTCTACAACCATAAAAATCAGTGCTATTAGAATGTTTAAGATATATCTCATCAAAATAACTATGCGAACTTGATGGATGGGAAGGAAAACGTGTACTACTGTCTGGAGTTTAGGTTACACTCCCCAAATTAAACTAAATATTGTCAATGTGATGTTGTGCTACAGCTACTGCATATTTAGAAGCACATTCACGCATTTTTTTTTTCGCAACTTGTTCGCCATAAGCTATAAGGCCGACACGTTTTCCAACTGTGTTCGGGAGTGTTTTGATACATTCTACAACAATGTGGACAAATTGTGTCATCATATAGCAAGCAATAACTGCTCCTAATAATGGCGGAAGCACGTTTTTCAATTATGAAGGTACGCACAACATACTATCCCTCGCAGCTGCTGATGAAAATTACAACGTGTTTCAAGCAAATGTTGGCTGCCAGAGCCGGATTCTAAAGGTGGAGTTTTCAAATATACTACGTTGTGCCAGAAGATGGAAAGCGGCAAACTGGATTTGTCAGCTCCACAAGCATTACCAGGGCAAACAGCAAGGCTGACATTTAATTTTGTAGCAGACAAACATGAGGAAACCCTATTCAGGACACAAGCCTGGGAGCTCGTCTCTTGAACGAATATTTGACTACCCTTTAAGTATAGCAAGAGCAATAATAGAAAATATATTAGGTATCTTAAGTGCTAGGTTTAGGATTCTTTTGACAAGTATTAATTTAAATCCTGATAAAGTAGAATCTGTGGAACTAGCCTGCATATATTTTTCTATTATTTTGCGTAGCAATATAACGTCAAAAAGATTTTACTATCCGACAGATACATTTGACTCAGAAGATAAACATTAATTGGAGATCAGATTTATATGATACAAGTTCGCTATTGAGTTTACAAACTGTACCCAGAAAACCTTCATTGAAAGCGCAAACTATTCTTAATGGATTCCGCGATTGATGTGTATCTGTTGAAGGAACAGTTTCTTGGAAATATAGCCATGCATAGGTTTAAAATTTCCGCCTATTAAAAATACTAGATTATTTAGAATACGTATTTACTTCTTAAATTTTGTAAGATCTGAAATAATTTGACTTATTAATAAAACACTATTCGCATATTTCAATCTGTATTTAGTTTTGTCCATGTTTCTGCTTCCTCTTGATACATTGCTTGGTAAAAGGAATAATAGTGGCTCGTTCCCAAACATTTGCACTTCTTTGGCAAACTGCCACTTGTTTTAGAGGACACTTTTTGTGCTCAGCACAAAATCGACATTTTAAACTGTGATTTTTTTTCGACCCTTTAACTATAAGCGTTGTACATTTTAGATAAAATTTAAACATAATCTTCATTTTTTTTCATAATCGGTTGTTATTACATCTCACAAGCGTGCTTGGGATTGGAAGTCTTCTATAAGTTTTGAAGTAATTTCAGTTGATCACATTTATAGAACCTATATAAAACAAACACTTTTTTTAAACAAAGAAAACTTTATAAACTTAAAAATAATATAAAGTAAAAAGCGGAGTAACAAGACACAACCCAGCTTATTTACTTCACAAACCAGAATGAGGCAGTAGAATGTATACATACAGTAACTAGACACGTACTCACTGCTGTAGAATTCTAGTTAATTTTATACTTTGCATGATGTTTCCCATCGAAATGGTAAAACAAGATAAACGTATTTTTGTATCAATTTTGTATATAGCCTGACAAATATGGTATCGATATAATGTTATATACACATAAAATACAGTTTTTATACAACAATGTACAGTGTTTCGATACAATGTATCCAAGTACGTACAAGCATTTTTAAGACATTAAATAACTCCTTACGTCACAATTCTGACACCTTATGTTAGTCAACACCTTTTTAAAATGGAAACTCATCTTCCATTTCAGGGTTCGGCAACCACTTCTCTGGGGAGCTAACACCTCTAGAGGGGCTCCCCTAGCCCGTCAAGGCTTTCTCCTCCGACCATAGCCACGCACATTAAATGCGCAGCGGGCAATTTAGGGACCGACGACCCCGTGTCTGCCGTCAAACCTGTCATCATCGCACAACTGGAAACCCCATCCCCTCAACTTGTCCAGCTTTCCTCTGCAGAAGGATTTGTCTCCTCCTTCCGTGAGTGCTGGACTCTCACGTAGGAGCGTTAACCCCTCGGATGAGGTCAGACGCCTAGCCTCAGGAATCACTCATAAGAGCGTTCAGTGAGTAGCACAACGGGGAACTCATGGAGGTGATCTGATCTGCTTCACTCTCACACAGATACCTCAACAGAGATTTAGCCACCCTTCGGGCAAAACCCTCTGGACCTTGCTCGGGGTCCGCCATGAGGGGGCACTCGGTCAGGATTACCAGACAAGGAACATCCCCCAAAGAGTTATTATGACAGTAACTTTGTTTTCACTCAACCTAACCCAGCATTGACATAGTGTCTGTCATTTTTTCACCCTCTCCTTCTTGTTCAAAAACAGTTCCAGTACCCCTGAAGAATGAATATTATGAAGTTTAACTGACTGTGTAACTTCAAAATACATTGTGTTTCTGTATGTTACAGGCCTAGTCATGTTCATAGATAGGTCATAACAGGTTTTTAATCAAAAGCATGTGCAATTGGTTTTATTATTATTATTATTATTATTATTATTATTATTATTAGCACCGCGTCTTACTACCCGTTCGGGTTATACACACTTACGCTAATGTGTAATGGTAGGGTGATTGTGAGATGAAATGAAGGACCTACAGTTTAACGTGGAATCCGAACCACGGTGGAGGCCTGGCATTCCCCACATTCACAAGATGTCTTGTCAGAGGTGAAGGAAGGGTTTGGTAATCAGATAAATCTGTGCCGGGACCGAGGATTGAACCCCGGCNACATTCACAAGATGTCTTGTCAGAGGTGAAGGAAGGGTTTGGTAATCAGATAAATCTTTGCCGGGACCGAGGATTGAACCCCGGCCGCCAGCATAGAAGTCTGACACCTTACCCCTAGACCACCAGGTCACCCCAATAATTGGTTTAATTGAAATTTATTACACCTAAATTTAAAATTTAATCAACTTAAAAATATGTTTTGAAGATTATTTATACGTTATTTGAAAATTTTAAGTAACATATACATACGCTTCAAAACATATTTTTTTGTTAAAATGTTTCTACACGAAGTCAGTATATCAGGTAGTACCACATAGTAAGGTGAGTTGTTTTGAAATGGGGTTTAGTAGAAAAGGTCGATAGTATTTTATTCTATCATTAAAAACAATTTTTATACTTTTTCCGATTTTATAGAACATTTTTTATTACTAGTAGCGTGTGTATTGTGTCTTTTATGCATACTAATGAGCAGGGTCTGGATTTTTATGACATTTTTTTTCATCTCATACACTGCTAATACATAAACATTTTTTCATGATCCCCTTGTTGTAGAAATGTATATTTTATAGGTCTTTATTTGTTTAATTTTGTCATGTTGGAATTTAAGGTAATATTTTCTTAGTTTACGTCGTTTTCGAGTCATTAAAGGTATTTTATAGTCATTTTAAGACATTCATAATGAATAGGTGTATTTTTAAATAACATTAATATGTTATAAATGCTCAGATATATTTTTCCAGCACACAAATGTTGGAATTAGAAAATAATGTAAGTAATTAACTATGTATCTTTTTTGCTTGTATGGTTTAAAAAATACAAATTCCTTGTGAGAAATTGCAACTAGGCTGGAGAAATCTGCGTTGGGGAGGGGTAGGGGTGGTATAGGTTATTTATTAAGAAAATATTTTAAAATCAATTTTATATTTGGCAGAATGCAAGAGTTTGGTTGTCAAAGGCTTTACATTACAATTTACATTTGTAAATTCCTTTTTTATCCGTGTGCATTTATAAAGGACTTTTTTTCAGATGTTTAGGTTTTTTAATTTTCAAGCGATTTTTTAGAATTTGTATAAAATTTATAGGTCTTTTTTTTTAAACATTTTTAGATCATCAAAATTTGGACCCTGCTAGTAAGTTCCTGGAAGATATACATTGTGTTATGAGGCTGTGTGTGTGTCGGGAGGGGGGTTGATAATTATATACGTATGATCAGTTTTAGTGAAAATAGGATTGCATTACAGAAAACAGCACGGTTACCCTAATTTGTGGTTTGATGGGGAAACCATTTATGCCTCGGTGCGCTAATGAGGTATTTGAATTGTTTTACGTATAAAAATCGCAGAACTATAAATTTCTCTATCACCTTCTTCTTAATTTTAAAAAGCTTCCCTTTCTATCGCCTATAGTTGGATCATGGTAACGTTGGTCTTTTCTATCAGTTTTAAAGTTACTAAAGATACATATATCGCAAAATTAAATGTCTGACACCCTTCCGGTGGCAGATTGGTTTAAGACGGCGTCGCTATCACGATAAACTGAACTTCCAGTGACGGCGAGATCGTGATTTGAATTGCAGTCAGCTGGACTGAGGGTATTTTATTCCAGAATTGTTTTCCACTCTTTCTCTCTGTATGAAAATGAGGACACACTTTTTCTAAATTAAACTTTCCTTATCCCTAGAACATTAATGCAATTAGTACATATGTGTACGTCCCAAACTGGTAGTAAAATGGGGTTCTAAAAAAATGTGTTGTCACTTTGACATTATGTGCTGATATAGTCAGTCTGCTTAGAAAGTCCACGTTAAGTAATAATAATAATAATAATAATATTTAGCACCGTGTCTTACTACCCGTTCGGGTTATACGCTTTAAGTACTAATTACACTAATGGAGTAGGAATTGGGAAGGGTGAATTAGAGGAAGTGAACCCGCATTTGCGTGGAGGGAGAGTGAAAAACCATTTAGGAAAAACCACCCCCAGTTCACCCGACCGAGATTCGAACCTCGATCTCCCCGTCCTCAGTAGTCGACAAGCGCGTTAGCCAACTACGCCACCGAGGCGGGTTCCACGTTAAGTATCCCAAATTAAATAATTAAGACCCACTTTGTTGACCAAATGTTTAAGGAGTCACTTTATCAGTAAACTGACCTGCCGTTGACGTGTAGCTCGGGGTTTGAATCCCAGTTGGATGCACAAAGGGTGGTTTTTCCTAAATTATCTTCCAATCTTTCTCTACGCAAATGCGGTTTCACTTTCTCTAAATTGAAAGTTACTAATCTCTAACACATTAGCATATAACACAAAGGAGTAGTAAGATGCGTTGTTAAATAAACTTATATACATATAGGCCTACACATATGTATATATATATATATATATATATATTTATTTATTAACTATGACAAGCACGTGGGAGTTTCATATCACGTGTCAAACTGGCCCATCACACTCACATTGCAGGTGGTTGATATGAATGGAATTCTTTTGAGTTATTTATAAATGTTGGGTAAGGTTACGAAATTACTGCGGCCGGACTATACCCAAGACTGCCAGGTACTCACTAAATACAATAATAATAGACTCGGTTAAACTTTCAAACACTTGAAAACTAAGACCAAAACTGGACCGAACCAAATATTTTATTGGGACGGACGCCATAAAGTTCCTCCGGAGCTGCTGATCTGGGCATTTATTATTCCTTAGTGTGGATAGGCATTTTATTGCTTATTATGTATGTAAAATTACCTCATCATCTACAATTTTTTTAAATTTGTTATTCTGGATCTTGGACCTGGTCCCCTAGGAGTCCCGGGCCCGGTACCATGTTACCAATAAGTCTCTCCTTCAGGGCATTGGACATCAGTGATACTGAAGCTATGAATATACATATTTCAATAAAATAGAATTAGATTCATATTTAATTACATCAATTAAAAATCAAAATGATGGATTTATACTTCTAGATGTAGATAATAAAGCAGTCCCACCCTCATTTATATATATTCGAGTTATATTTACAGCAGCACGTGTTTTACACTCCTGAGCCCTACCGTCTCTGGGTATTGAAGTAGACGGAACACCAGGTCGATAAAATCGAACTAGAACCAACCCAACTGGTTTATCTTTCGGACAATGCTCACAAATCTGTGGTATAAACCAGTAGAAAGTGTTCCTTTTACTATACTATACCTATAAAGTTGGCGAAAGTGTCAGTATTGTATTCTGTTCTCGCTTCAAATCCAACCACCCTCTCGTTCTCTCGCTTCTATTTACAAGTACTGGAGCGAGAAAGACCAAAATTACAACTTAGCTGGTCCAGAAATAACAGGAAATCACGGCTCTAATTAACGGGATAGCTGAAGTGTGTGAATTGACCATACTCTCACGGTCGGAATAACATATTCCTTATATTATTTTAAATATCATTTATATGGTGTGTAAGCTCATGGAGTTGTCTCTTAGTTAACCAGCAAACAAAAACAAGAAGAAGATTAATGTTCGATAAGGAATATATTATATATATTTCTCTGAAATTTTAAATATCAAATTTAAATTTAAAATGTATTCAACTTTTAACATATTATAACCACAAGGGATGGAAGGAAACGTTATTTAAAGTAATTTGTAGTTTTTATGATAATATTCTTTTTTAACTAAAATAAATAAAATATTTCTTCAGAAGATAGTCTATGTTTAGTTTAATTCTCTACATATTATAATAATATAAATAGTTCTTGAATATTTGTCATGATCATAGTGGCTTTGACAAGAAATTTTCCAAGTGAAAAGAAAAGGCTACGTTAAAGTCCTGAAAAGCACTTGGTAAATATTCAAAAACAGTAGATTTTGTATCTGTAGAGAATTGAAATAAGGATCTTAACTCGCGTTCCATTCCCCCCACCCTAAAAACTCATTAAAAATAATGTAAACGCTATTATATTTAGTATTTATTGTTTTAAATATAAATTGTATTGTGTCAAATCATATCGCCAATCTATCTATCTATATTAATAAAAATGAAGAGTTTGTGTATTTATCTGTCTGACATGAGCATTGCGCGATATCTATCACTCGCAGAGGTCTGAGTTTGAAAAATTAATAACCCCTGTACACCCCAAAGCCGGAATTTTAAAATTTGGACTTGATTTTTTTTAATCAATTAAAAACTGGCTCGGGAGAACTAAAATGAAGATATTATTTTCTGTCAATTTGAAGCAAATAAAATTATTGCCAGGGGTAACCCCGCAATGGATTGCGTGGCTACCGCTGACAACACCGCGCCTGGTACTTCTTCAAGTAGCCCCATGGCTTCTTTGGTGCTGAGTGACAGCTTTAAAACGTTACCAGACCAAATTATGTATCCCTACGCCAAACCAGATGATCTGCAAAAAACATGTGTTTAGCAGCTGTCACCTTTGACAGTCAAAATTGATGTATATACCTAATTTTTGACTGTCAGAAGTCAGCTCTGAGCTGTCAGTCAGCACCAAAGAAGCCATGAGGCTACTGTAGTAATAAGTATAGCCTCGATTCGCTTGTTACTACTCTTAATAAAATATATATTTTGTTAATATCTGACTGCGGCGCAACTTATTTGTTAAGTAACAAGATACGTTAAGTAATAACTAATTTATACTACTATAATCTCTTATCCAATATTATTATGTGGTTTTCATATATCCTTGATACAAATTAACTGTTTTTCATTTTTATTCTCCAAATTATTTTTTGAAAACCTGAAAAATTAACATTTTAAAAATAATTTTTGCTTTCTCATATCAAGAGAAGGTATTTTAATCGTGATAATTTCCGGCTTTGAGATTATGATGAAACTACATGTTTTTGTGTTTGAGCCAAAAAAAAAAGTTTATTTTACAATTAAATCCCTCCCATGTCTGTCTGTCTATCTGTCTGTCCATGGTCACAGATCGATATATTTTTTCATACTTAATATAGGGCAATACCTAAGGATTATTTTATTCTAAGTTTTTTCAATAGCCCTCAAATTAAGAGTAGTTTACTAATGAGTGATTGTCTATAACTCAAAATATTTTGAAAATATCTCAAATCATTTTGTTTAAATGTTTATCTGGGAGTGTTCTGTTCGAACTTGACAAATAAAACTGTATATTTGTTTTTTGGGGGGGAAGGCGGCGGTATTTGTTTAGTGGTAGTTGAAAGATGACCGATTTTTTTTGTAGCGATTAGCTTCAAAATGGGTATCTATTAAACATTTTACATTATATATATATATATATATATTTATTCTTCTAAAAAAAGTATTTCAAAGTAGTAATCACTGATTTTTGTAACATTCGAATTTAAAAAAAGAGCTTTGTCGATTTTGTTCAAAATTAGTATCGGGGTATAATTTAACATAATCAATAATATTATAAAATAAATTTAATTTTTTTAAATAAATTAATTTAAGGTTTGTTTACTTAGAAAAAATTATATAAAATTTGAAAGTTTTCGAAATGGCCTTGAAGATTGAACTGAAAACAGATATCTGGAAATCGTTTTTCATGATAATTAAGACTTTTTACAGTATGAAAACAAGTTAAGGTTAGTTTATTACAAATAACTTATTTTTGAAAATATGAGATGTGTTTAATATATTTTAAGAATTTTGTTTAAAATGTATATGCTGTATAAAGAGTGTTTATTGTGATTGACAAGAATAAGTGTTTGATTTTATGAGTTTACCAAAAACCTGATTTTGAATATTTTCTTCCAAGATTTAAAATACACAATATGAGAAAGTTTTTGCGTTTGTATTGTACCATTTAATTTATCAGCTACTTAATTAAAATTTACCAATACTAAAATTAAAACTATATGGAGGAATTGTTAATCTATTGGCATAAGTCTACTTTGGTCTTAACGATATTCATTGCAGATGGATTTGAATAGTTTCAACGGATGTGTATTGTCACCCATTCGACTACTTAATTAGATAATTATGTATTGATTCCCATGCAATTACTTTATCAAGCATGAATCGAAATTAATTGAACTAATCAGTTAGATATGAATGGACATTCATTCGACTACTTCATCAGATAGGTATCGACAGTCGACACCCATTCGAGTCTTTGAAGTATTCCATTGTACCCGTTTCGTTTTACTAACAATTCGGGTTAAACGTGCTAACTACGTTTAAAGTGCTAGGAATGAAGAAGGTTGGATTTAGAGAAATTTTGCTCGAATTTTCGTCGATGAGGTTTGAAAACTATTTAGGAGAAACCACCCTCAGTGCACCTGACCGGGTTTTTAACCCCGATCTCTCCGTCATCAGCAATCTACTCAAGTCTACCGTGGAGTTGGTCTCCCCCAAATGTATGCAAACCATTTGTGGGCCTATCAAAATGGAACAAACTAATTTTTTTTTCCGGGACAATCCGATACAAACGATTCATAATCACAAAAACATAAATGTTTAAAAGTGTGTGTGGATGGGTGGGTTCGGGGTGGG